>CAVNYN010271557.1:0-10310 GCA_963692815.1 Nyctanthes arbor-tristis | reverse complement strand
CTGTCGAATTTCACTGCGAGAGAACGGTGAAGCGGTGTAAAATTTCCCCCACTTTCGACGTTCATTACCTGCCGACATTAGTAGGCCCCACTTTCCCAATTGTAACGGGACAAATTCGTCAGTTCACTCTCCAATGATTGGGCCCAGTCAGTCAGGGAGGGGTCAGTCTATGGCATCATCCAGTATGACAGGCGATGCCGCACTTCCTTAACTCCAACCATTTATGTGTATTCCCGTAATTCTTCACATGAATCTACACTTCTTCCCATCCGTGTCAGCCGGCCCCTTGCTGTTTGTAATTGTCCCCCAAAGACATCCTCTCAAGAATTAAAAGAATCCATTCCTTTTCTGGGGCGTAGAAGATTTCGCAAGATTTTTCAAGAAACAGGAAAGAGAGAAGTTATATCCTGTCTTTCTTTCTTGTTTGTTTGATTCCAAAGAATAATTGAATGGAGTTAGTGCCCTATAATTCTGATTCGAAATCAGAGTCAAATATTTCATCTCCGCCGTGGCAAGACATGTTCCGATCTGCATCTATTAGGAAACCGGAAACTAACGACGCGCCGCCTCCGTCAAAACCCCCGGCGCCGACGTCTCAAGGAAATGGAGATGGAGGGAGTTCTCTCTCCGATGATCCGCAGGTACGTCTTGCCCTGTATATAACCATGGCACACGCTGGCCTTGCATTTACAATCTTCGTTCTCTATGGAGTCTGCAAACTTCTTGAGGATTTTTTGAGGCCAATTTTGTGGGCTGTCCTCTGTTCAATTCCGTTGAGAGGAATTCAACAGACCCTTGTTGGATTTTGGTCTGAACCACTGAAATTAGGCCTCACCGAGACTATCTTGGCTGTTCCTGTCGCTATTTTCAGAGTTTTTGTTGGGACTATCGTTGAGATTAAAGAAATGCTTTTTAGAGTTGTTTTTAGGAAGAAGAAGTCTAATACTTTCAGGACGAAAAAGAGTGGATTTTGCCTGTTGTTGAGATGGCTTTTATCCTTTTGGGTGTTTGTGATGGCTTATGAAAATATCGGTAGTTTTGGGTCTATTTCACTTCTCGCATTAGGATTCATGTTTACCGCTAATGGCGTGGAGTCAACAATGAGTACAGTTACTTCATTGAGGAGCCATAGCTTTCGCCGCCTCCCCTTGACTGCATTTTTTACCAGAGGGATACTGAATAGACTGAAGACTATGGTGGCTATAGGGTTGATTGTTGGAATGATTGTGGGATCATTGGCTGGCATGATTTTCTTCTCCTATAAAATTGGTGTGGAGGGGAAAGATGCTGTCTTTGCACTTAAAACGCATGTGGAAGAGAGTAATTATGCTGAGAAGATTGGGATTAGGCAATGGATGGACGAAAACGATGTGCCTGGGATGGTGGATATGTACTCGACCAAGTTATATGAAACTGTGTCCGATCAGATTGATAGTTTGGCAATGCAGTACAACCTTACTGAGTTTGTCATGGGGGTCAAACATTTCGTGGTAACCCCATTATCAAACTCCTCGGGAAAGTCTACAGCACTGATGAGGCCTTCTCCATATGCTGAGAAATTTTTGAGCTTGAAAAGGAGAGCTACGCAGCGAGAATGGGGGCAAATATATACAGAAGTCGATGCTATTTTCCGGGAACTTCTGATTACTAGAGAGGATTTAGTTGTGAAGGCTAAAGGGTTTGCAGTTCAAGGAATGAATGTGATTCAGAGTGTATTAGTTAGCAGTACATCTGTTCTTGGTGGAAGTGCAAAGCTCATGATCTTGATTGCGAATTCCATCGTTTCTGGAGCTGCAGGGCTGTTCAATTTTCTTTCCCAGACAATGGTTTTCTTTTGGGTTTTATACTATCTAATCACATCAGATTCTGGTGGAGTTACAGAACAGGTAATGTGTATGCTTCCCATTTCGCAGTCTGCAAGGACTCGTTGTGTTGAGGTACTTGACAAAGCTATTTCTGGGGTTCTTTTGGCAACTGTCGAGATTGCTTTTGTTCAGGGATGCCTGACCTGGCTGCTATTTAGATTATTCTCGATACACTTCTTGTACATGTCAACAGTACTCGCATTTATTAGCTCTGTATTGCCGTTATTTCCTTACTGGATTTCGACCATTCCAGCTGCTCTGCAACTGGTTTTAGAAGGTAGATACATAATGGCCATCAGCTTATCTGTTATTCACCTGGTGCTTATGGATTATGGAACTACTGAAATTCAAGAGGACGTCCCTGGCTATAATGCTTATCTTACCGGTCTAAGCATCATTGGTGGCATGACTTTGTTTCCATCTGCACTGGAGGTAAGTCTCGAGTAATCCCGAGCATTACCTATCATTTTATTTATCAACTAGAAGAGTTTTTCCGTATATTTCTCTATTATTATGTCTTTAAGACAGTTGTCTGAATATCTAAGCTGTCTGAGGTTGTCATGCTAGAAATCCATTTTTGTACAGTATTACTTGAGCATAATAATGCCAGAAAACCCTTAGTCTGCAAAGACATGCTAATTTTCACTTGAGCATAATAATGCCAGAAAATCCCTTAGTCTGCAAAGACATGCTAATTTTCACTTGATTTATGAAAAAGAAATATATCCCTCAACTGCCTGATAGCTTTCTTTGTGAAAAGATTTTGCCAACAAATCATTGTTTGCTCTGCTTGTTAAGTTAAGCAGCTCAGAAGTTCAGATTTTTTCTTTTTTCCCCTTTTTCACACTTCTTCTCCATTAGATGTCTTCTCTTGTCAGCAGCATTTTCTTTCACCACCCAAACATGTTACTTAGTGAGCATTGGATGGCACATAAAGTTGTTGGTTCATAGATTCAAGTCCTTGTTATCCATTATCTTCTCTGTTTCGCTGTCATCACATGCTCCGATATATCACCTTGACTGCTTTCTTGTTTTGCAATTCTGCATCACCCATTGTGGATAAACTTGTTTTTAACGCCGGGCACATGAATTTTCATTGGGCAGGGAGCGATAATGGGGCCACTGATAACTACTGTTGTAATAGCTCTCAAGGATTTGTATGTGGAGTTTGTATTGGAAGAGCCAAAGGAGAAAGCTACTTAGTAGGAATTTGTTCTGGAAATTCTAGGGAGACCTTATCCGTGGTGGAGCTGAATTTTTTTTTTTTTTTTTTTCTCTTCCCGTTGAATTGCTGTTGCAACTAGATTGGATATCCAGTTTGAGCAGGCTTCGTCCAACATGGATTGTTAAAGTAAATTTTGGGTTTGTCTGTCAATATGCTAGTCCGGGGTGTCTATTTCGCCCCCTCAATTGTAGTATTCGGTCGATTGTTTATAGAAAGTGTACAATGTTTGTGCATTATTATGCATGTAAAGAAGAGTTCTTTTAATGATCCCATTGTTACAAAATGAAATGAAAACTTGCAGAAATACTGAGATTATGCATATGGAGATTTTTTATTCGGATCCTCAGTTAAGGATTCCAATGAAATTTGGCATTGAAGCAACCCCATGTGATGAACATGTTGTGTTCAGTAAAAAAGGAAGCAGTGAAAAGAACACAAGCAAATGTGTTATGTTTGGTACGTTGGAGTAATAAATTTATAAGAAGTTCATTGCTAAAGTAAATTAGAATTTTCAAGTTGGTGTCTGGTTTTTCTTGTCGAAGAACCACCTTGGCAGAGCTAAAGGGGCGGCCATGCCGGGCCCCGGCTCCCCTAAATTGGAAAATATTCCATTATAGTTTGTTTTTAAAAAAAAAAATTATATGTAAAGGTAATTTAGCGATGCGTAATATACGACTCATTCTTTCGGCTCAGTCCTATAACAGCTCTTGGCTCTGCCATTTTCACCTAGTCCAGTTTTCATAATATTGTTTTACCAAAAGTCGTAAAAGTACAATACACACCATGGTCCATTTTAATCCTAACTTCTACTTTGTATCTTGCGGGTCAATGTGGCTGACTGTCAACTAATATGATGTGTTTAAGTGCATGTCAGTAAATATTTAACATCATTTATAGCATTAGACATGTGATTTTATATCATTTCCCCATGTATCCACCATGCGTAGACGTAATAATTCATTGATCCATAAGCTAACATGCATGATAGGCAAAATCGCAAGCGCACGATACCGGCCAAGTAGTATAGGACTAGATGAGTCTCGAATGTCGATCCCACAGGAAAAGTTGTCATCTACTTTACTTAAGTTAATTTCACACAAATTGAACAAGAAAATTAAAAAATTTTCAGAAGAATAATGATGTTTGTTTAAGCTAAAATTTAAACTGAATACTTTTTCTACTCAAAAGTAAGTAGCAACTCAAATTAATGGACTAGGAAATATATGAATAAATGCGTTGAGACTAACGAATCCACAATAAACAAGCATTCCAATTATGCAATTCCACTCATGACAATTCACCATTACGTACTCACAACCAGTTTCACAAATTTAATTGAAAACTTCTATTGAGCAAATTCAAATCTATCCAACTAAGTAAACCCATTATATCTCTATGTAAATTTCAACATAGTCAAATACATTAATTAACAAGAAACCATTTTTGCGATTCCACAAATCATAAAAGTATATTCCTATCTTCTATACAATTCATATTTTCTATTGAAGTGCTAAATTGGTGACTTACCTCTCGGTCTCCTCACGAATTCACAAACACAATTACAAGTTGATCAGACTCATAAAAGGCAAATAAATATCACAATAGAAAATAAACACGCAATAACAATTAGAGTCATGAATGTGACGAATACAATCAAATCATGTCTATCGTTTCATCGATTGTCTCAACAAGGGAAATTAGTTACACATAGTAAAGAAAATCATGAAATAAGAATTCATAGAGTTTGAATACATGATCAGATTCTTACAAAAAAAATATGAAGAATAGTGAAGAAAACGTTTGCGCCAAACAAAGAATTTCGTTTTTCAATCTTCACACGAACTCTAGCTTCAATCTCCAAGCCCTCCAAAGTGATTTTCTCTGATGAGTTCCCCCTTTTTTTCAAATGGGTTTTCGTCCTTTTATAGTTTGAGAGGCCTTAGAACCCTTCCTTGTATCAAAAATAGGCTAAAACGCGTAAAACGGCGTTTTCCGATATTGGCCGCGGATGGCTGCGGCATGCTTCCCATGGCCTAGCCGCTGCCAGCAGATTTCTAGTCCAGCCCGGGGGTGGACGCGGGTTTACTTGCCGCGGCCTACTTCCATGGCGTGCATTTTAGTCCCTGATTTGACTTTTTCTTACGGCAACGGTCCTTTTTAGCTTTTTTTCTTCATTTAAACACGTCTCCAAACTTCTTGAACAATCACACCTGATGCTATATCTTAAATGTAAAGCCTCGATTTTATTCAAACATCATTCTTTTCACTTGTACCACTCTCATTTGAGCTTTTCACCTATATGAACCATATCTACACAAATTAGGTAGAAATCTGCTCAATTTCTTATATAATTGAATAAGTTAAGAGAAATATTTTTGTATATAAATACACTTATCAATGCACAATATGTGAGCTTCATATAGCTTGCTCTTTCGATTAGAAAAAGGGGAAGAGAATTTACATATAAAGCACATAGTAGAGGAAAACTTATTTCCATGCTAGACATCTTATTATTATTATTATTATTATTATTATTATTATTATTTTGGGTTACTAAGTTTGTGCTTTTGTGTCTGTTCCTATTACGGTAATAGTCAGAATAAAAATACTGGCCTAGTCGGCAAAAAATAAAAGGAAACAAAAATCTTCTATCGCGTATTGACTTTTTAAATAAGAGAGAATTTTTACAACAATTAGTCTCTAAACTCTTTTTCAAGAACTGAATTATCAAGTCGAACAATCAAGAAGATAACGAGACTCAAATTTATTACCAGATGGATTGCTAAATAATTGAGAACCCAAAAATAATAGATTTCCACGTGGACCCAAAAATACTCTATCTACTTTTCTAACTTCATAACGCAGATAAGACTCTCCCGGAGTAGGCCCAAAGATAACATCATTACGTGCCCAAAATTTATTAATTGTCAATTATTTCAATTTCATAAAAAGAAGTTTGACTGGAGCCCCGTGTTACGAAATTTAGTAAGAAACTTGATCAAGCTTCAGATAAAGAACTTGATCAAGTTAATTGTGAGGCTTATTTTATTAGATACTTACTATATACTTGATCAAGTTAACTGTGGAGCTTATTTTATTAAATGTTTGTCACATACTTAATCAAGTTCTTTAGTCAGAGTTTGATCAAATTTTGTAGCGAGACTACCATGTTACACCATTCCTCGAACGATAAAAAATTTATGGGTAAATTTCACAAAAGGTCGCCCACTTTTATAAAAAGTAACATTTTCATCCCTAACATTTGTTTTAAGAATGTAGGTCCTCAACTTTTCAAAGATATGCACAAAAGATCCCTACACACTATTTTTATCTATAAAGACAATTATACCCTTTATTTAAATTTTAAAAAGTAAGAACACACAAATTGTAAAAAATTATTTTGATCTCTCCATCGCTTTCTCTTTCACACACTTATATATATTCACCTGTATATTGTTTTCCGTCCACTCACTTAACACAAGCTATATATACGCATTGATCAATATATTATCGTTTTCCCTGGCCATTTTTTTAAGAGTGGGAAAAGATAAGGTATCCATTTAAGTTGTCTTTAACAATAATAAGAGATTTACCTCTCATTTTTAGCTATATATACACTCAAAAATTGGAATTAGAGAGGTTGTAGCAAAAAGAAAGAGGAAGAAATCCTCTCTTTTTTATCAATAATTCAAACTTTCAATTTTTTCGCAAGAAAAATTCATACATTTTTAATCGTTTCAACTTTTATGACTTAAATATCAATCACATCTTAATTATCGTTACTTATTTAAGATTACATTCCAGGGAGTTCATTGTCTAAAATTATTATGACATTGGTGGTGGTGGTGGTGGTGGTGTTATATAAGTGAATGGAAAAAATAATATATTAATTAATGTGTATTTATAACTTGTATTAAGTGGGTGGACGAGAAAATGATATACAGATGGATATGTATAAATATGTAAAAGAGAAAATGACAGAGAAATCAAAATAAATTTTTAAAATTTGTGTGTTTTTATCTTTTAAATTTAAATAAAGTGTAAACTTGTCTTTATAGAAAAAGTAAACAATGAAAATTGACCCAAAAATGGACCTTTTATGTATATTTTTGAAAGGTTAGAACCTACATGCTTGAAAAAAATATTATAGATGAAATTGTTACTTTTTACAAATTTATTGACAGTTTGAAACTTAAATATTCTTTCTGTCCCACAAAAATATGTTTTATTCTATTTTTATTCATCCTACGAAGATATGCACTTTTCTATTAAATTAAATTTGGTAGAAACAATAGTTTTTTTTATATACTCGTATTTAATTTAATGTGCAATATTATCAATAAAATAAAATTATTAAAGTGACATAGTAAATTCCCTTTGAAAAAAATAGTAAAATTTTATTTTTTGAAAAATATTAATTGAACTTTTTTTTATCTTTATAAAATTGGAATGTGCTTATTTTCTGGGGCTGGGGAGAAAGTGGTTGAATAAAGTTGTATGCTTATACATTTAATTTAACTAATTTCATTCATTAATTGAACTTCAGTTCAGGCTTCAGAGTGCACACTCCGGAAATATAGTAACACACTGGAATATGGTAACACGCCAGAGAATAGGAGAATGGTAACACACCGGAACGGTAACACCATAGATTAGTTTAAGTGAAATTTTAAAAAATAAAAAGGAGGAAACGGCAGGGGAACCATGAAAAATTCAAAAAAAAAAAGAGTAAAACGGCAGAGAATTGCTATCGGAACCCTCCCCCGGCAATTCTAAATAGCAGCGCTGTTGCATCCTGCTGTAGAAGTGTAGAGACGCAACAGCAACATCATCTGGTCATTGCTCGCTGCAGCAACTGTGGCTATTGGTTGCAAAGCAGCCGTTGCTCCCCACTAGTTGCTACAGAGGGGGAGAGGCGGTCACCCCTTGGTTCATGTCAAACCACCCCCTCCATTGCTTCATGTCAATCGCTTCCCCTCTCTTTCATTCATCGAGAAAGATGGTATCAAACAGATAGTTGCGGTTGACAGCTTGAAGAGTGGTGAATTGGCGATGAAGGAGGAGTGGATGGCGGCTAGGGTTAAGGTTTAATTATGAAAGACGAATATACATGAAATTAAATAATAAAATAATAATAATTTAATTGTTATAAAAAATCATAAAAGTAAATTAAAAAGAGGTGGTATAATTGCAATTAGTATTGAATAAAGGTGTGAAATTAAGTGTGACTTTGAAAAAAAAAAAAGAGTAAAATCTCTAATTTTCTCATCAGTTAATGCTAGAACAAGAGTGAAGTAAACGATTTAAGCACGGCCAAAAACCCGTTACTTCTCTACCACGCAATTAATCCATGTTAATATGTTCAAATCCAAGTGGCTGAAAGTTTTCAATCATACTGAAAATAACATTGATTTTTCCCAAATTCTTGAAAAAAAAAATTAAATAAATAAGTGAATTATCCTATAAAATATAGTATACGTAATTCAGCTCCTAATCCTTTCATCATATGACACGTGACTTTTTCTCTCTCTCTCTCTCTCTCTCTTTTTTTTTTTTTTTTAATTGGTGTGTCTCTATATAGAAAGACCATACAAGGAAGGAAGGGGCCATGAACTTGTTGGCCAACCATTCCATACCCGCCACAATTTGAAATCTTTTTTAATCTTCTTTCGAATGTTATAATTAATTAATTGTTAAATTTCACTATCGAGAAACTTGGCTATAGTTTCTTGATCGATTGATCAATCATAGACGTCACAAAGTATTAGTATCGTCGATCCTGGTCGACATGGACGGTGTATACTTTGTTAAGGATTGGTTTGAATAAACAAACGTGTACATACTTTAGTCGGATATATTATGGATTTCTAAATAAGGCGACTAGATGAATAAATAATCGAGCCTCGTCCCGTCCCTGATTTTTGGTTTGAAAGAGGCAAAGGAGCTTTCAGCTTTGCTTACTGAATAAACAATAGCCGGCGCGCTCTGAGGAAGTTAGGCCAACGGTTATGGTTATATCTTCCAATTTCACTTGGATTCTAAGCTAACCTGTTTGATTTTTGGTCACCATCTCATCTGCTTTGTTAGTTGTAACCTTCACCTCCTGTTTTCCTTTTATTCTCCACCCCAAGACTGAATCGATTCATTTCTCTGTATTCCGTTCAGTTTAAGAACAGTCCGGCCGGGATTGTTTATCGATGAATATAAGGTATTTCTTGATGACACCGGATCAGTTATGCAACTCTAGCAGTGCGGTCTCGTATTCACCGGTTTTTTCACGGGCTGTCGAAGACAGAGACAGAGATATGGCAATAAGTTCAAGAAACAGGGTTGCTCCTTTTACTAATTTCTTGATGAGAATAGCCATGAGAATATCAAGATCAAGGTGGTATAGTTTCTTGAGAAGGGTTTTCCATTACCAGAATAGCTCAAGATCGGATCTTGGATCGAATCCCTTCAATTCCTGGACATGGATGTCCATGGAATTTCTTGCTTTATCTGTTCAAATCACTCTCATTGCATATACTCTGAGCGTCTCCAGAGACGAAAAACCCATTTGGCCGATGCGAATTTGGGTTTCTGGTTATGCTTTTGGGTGTTTTCTTAGCCTTATTCTCTTAAACTGGCGCTATCTGTTTCTTCATGCAACTCAAAGAAACAATAATCCCAGTTTTTCAGACATTGAACAGCAAAGAAATCATGAACAACCAAGGTACTTATGGCATAGGTAACAAATTTTTAATGTAAAATTTGTTTGTTTTCCTAGTATTTTATTAGTACTGATATGAGGTTACTTTAATTAGGAATTTGCAGAACATGGATAAGTGCAGGACATGGCTTGAGCTACTATTTGCAATATGGTTTGTGATGGGAAATGTTTGGGTGTTCGATTCCCGATTCGGGTCATTTCGACAGGCTCCGAAACTTCATATCCTCTGCATATCCCTGCTTTCTTGGAATGCAATAAGCTATTCATTCCCATTCATACTTTTTGTGTTACTTTGCTGCATTGTGCCACTGCTTAGCAGCTTCCTAGGTTACAACATGAATGTGGCATCCCATGATAGAGGGGCAACTGATGAACAGCTTGCCAACCTACACACATGGAAGTACAAGGTAGTTGGCAGCAATTTGGAGCTTGGGAATTCAAACAAAGACAATGAAAATACAGTATGTTCCCTTATTGCCCTGTCATAGAAATCTTACTTTCACAAAAATAG
>CAVNYN010271556.1:0-52768 GCA_963692815.1 Nyctanthes arbor-tristis | reverse complement strand
TGACGATTTTGAGCAGCATGAGAGGCACGCTTTGATGAGTGAATTGCCATTTTATCGTGATCATGTTGTTCGTAATCCTCAATTTCAAGTGTCTACTATTGCAAATTTGTGTGAAAAGTTGGTGGAAACAAGAAATGCAGAGAATTACAAAATGATAACAAGATTGATTCGCCTTGTGTTAACATTACCTGTTTCTACAGCAACGACTGAGAGAGCATTTTCGACAATGAAACATGTGAAGACTGCAATTCGCAACAAGATGGACGATGACTTTCTTGCTGATAGTTTGACTATTTTTATTGAAAGAAAACTTGTTAGCACAATAGATATAGACTCTCTTATTGATGAATTTGCTAAAGTAAAAAATCATCGAGTCCAACTGACTTTTTAGCCTAATGTATTATATTTTGAGTTGTTGTGAACTTTGTAATGCACTTGATTTGAGTTTGCTTACTATTTTGAAAAATTAGAGCTTATAAGATTTATTTTGAGTTTTCGATCCGGCTCCCTCCACTTTCGGGTCCTGGCTCCGCCATTGCATACCTCAGTCTGGATAAATTTTAAAAGCTTATTAGTCAATGATCAATAACATACATTATGCAATTAAATGCCATTACGCTCATCGTATAAAAAGTTATAGGAGGGTTTTGCTGGTTATAATTTTGCATCGAGTCAGTCGGATCCTGTCTGCATTGTCAGTCATTATTGGAAAATCTTTTGAGCGCTATGAAAACTTCTTATGAGATGATACACCTGATTTCGGGAGTAATAACATGGAATGTTGTCCAAGTAATTTCAGTACTTATGCTGATCGAAAAGCACCTCAAAATTGAACAGAAAGTGGAGACTAAAACACACAGGAATAACACACAAACTTCATCCTAATAACGGTTTATTATACCTTATTGAGAAATAGATTTTGTTTTCGGCCCTTGCTTAAGACAGTGTGTACCAGGCAGGGGCATATCCAATGGCCAAAAGGGCACTAGAATTATGAAATTATCAGAGCTTATTGCTTAAATTAATTACACAGGAGCAAGACGTTAATCAAGAGAGTATTAATTTTCCGTCAAAATCAAATGTCTTCCACATTAACCAATAGTAGAAAATAAAATCAAATGTCTTTGTCATTCGTCTATTTTCCGTCAATTTGGCTGCCTAGCACAAAGAGATTACTAGAATGAGCGCAAACTTCATACCTAGAGTGGGAGGTCGTTGGGCTTCGGTCGGAGAGGTAGCCTAAGTGGGTTTAGATTCGGTCAACGAATGGCGGCGGTGGCACAAAGACGACTGCCGACTGCCGATGGCGGCGCAAGTACGACTACTGGTCGGAGGTAGCGTGGGGAGCCCGGATTTTTTGCTTGGGAGAGGGGTGGGTTTCGGCTCCTGCTTGAGCTACAGCAATAATTGGGGCAAATCGGGTGGGATTGGCTAATAAGTTTGACTGAATTTTTTGTTATAAATTTTGAATGAATGGTGGGCTACGTTCTTGTCTGTAAAACAATTGAATCTAAGGCTGCGTGTCTTCAACCCTTGAGCCCCCCCTCAGCAGCCACGTAGGACGTTCTCTCTGACGGGGGCGAACGTCCTTTTACTAGAAAAACTTTTTAAGAAAGATTGAAGACTCAACATGTTGAAAACAAAGATTATAGATTAAAGCGATTTAAAGTGTAAAGGTTAGGGAGCTTTTGTAAAATTTACTCATTCTAAAAAAACTTGACTTCTAAAATTTTTTCTTTGTTTTATTTATTATTTAATTAGTTTTTACCCATAACCCCTACCCCAACACCTCCACTCGACCCACCCCACCCAATCGTCGGCTGGCTAGATTCTGGCCAGCCACCCTAATTCCAGTGATTCTTTTTTTTTTTTTTACTTTTCATTATTTTTCATTTTTCTTGTAATAATTTTTTTAACAAAGTGTAGTGTTATCATGTGTAAATGGACATTTTGTCTTTATATTTTACTTGAAATTAAGAGTAAAATACTTTTAAAAAGAATTATATTTTAGAAAAAAAGAAAATAAGGTTAAAAGAGTCATTTTAACAAAAAGATTGATAAATTTAGATAATAAGGTCTATTTTGCAAGGATTAATATACGTTAGGGTTGAAATCGCCAAGTTATAAACGATATGGTCCATTTCCGCAATACTAGCAAACGATAGGATCCATTGGCGCAAATTACCCATTATTTAATTAGTTTTTACCCATAACCCCTACCCCAACACCTCCACTAGACCCACGCCACCCAATCGTCGGCTGGCTAGATTCTGGCCAGCCACCCTAATTCCAGTGATTCCTTTTTTTTTTTTTTTTTTTTACTTTTCATTCTTTTTCATTTTTCTTGTAATAATTTTTTTAACAAAGTGTAGTGTTATGTGTGGAACTTATGTTATCATTTGAGAAGGTATGTTAGATGTGAAACAAACTATGCTATAATATGCAACAATTTATATATTATTCGAGTAACAGTGTCGTTATGTGTGTATCAATGTATGTTATGTTTGTAACAAAGCAATTTACTTGTGTAACAAGTTATGCTATATGTTTAACAATCTATGTTATTAGAAAACTATCTTCACTGTGTAAATATGAATGCTATGTGTGTAACGATCTGTATTATTGGTGTCACAAGCTATGGTATTTGTGTAATTTATGTTGTTTGTGTGGCAAACTACAGTATGTGTATAACAATCTATGTTATTTGTGTAGCATTATGTGCTTAACAAAACTTAACTTATGTTATGTGTGTAGTAATACATCTTATTAACAATTAGTTTTATGAGTGTAACAATGTATGTTATATGTATAACAATATATGCTATTTTGTATCAAACTATGTCATTTTGTTGACGATCTATGTTATTTGTGGTTACATTATTTGTGTAACATACCATTTTAGATGAATTTAAAATAGTGCAATATCATTTATTACATGAATTAAAACATTAAACAATTTCTACTATATGAATTTAAAAGGAAAAAATAAAAAAAATGAAAAAAAAAGAAAAGAGAGAAAGGAATGAAAAAGAGAAAAGAAAAGGAAAAAAATAAAGAAAAAGAAGAAGAAAAATTAAAATAGAAAGAAAGAAAAAATAAAAAAATTCCAGCCAACCTGTCACTGGCATCTGGCCACTGGCATCCACTAGAATCCGGCCGGTCATTGGTGGCGAGCTGGTGGCCGCTAGTCGATTGTGGGTGGGCATGTAGGTTTAAAAAATATTATTAAAAAAAGAAAAGAATAATAAAAAGTTTAAAAAAAAAGAATAACATACATTTTTTTTTAAGTACAATAACATACATTGTCATTATTCACGTAATATGGTATGTTTATACATATTTTTTAAATAAAAAATTGTTAGGAAGTATGTTTGGAATAGGACTTCTCACGTTGCGGATTCTATCATTCCAGTTGAACCATCCAAATGTTGAAATGCATATTCAACATATTTCCCACGATTCCCCAACATGCTATTTGCACTGTAATAGTGAATTTCACCCTATCTCCAACTTTGTTAAAGAATAAAGTTCTCGGCCACACGACGACAGAAAATCCCGGTGGTGGTCTAACACTAGCGAAGTACGTACACACTCCTACAGCTGCCAATATTAGTCACAGTTCTCTCGACCATCAT
Organism: Nyctanthes arbor-tristis; assembly: GCA_963692815.1. NCBI lineage: Eukaryota > Viridiplantae > Streptophyta > Magnoliopsida > Lamiales > Oleaceae > Nyctanthes > Nyctanthes arbor-tristis. The sequence continues at coordinate 49,133 of CAVNYN010271556.1, read as the reverse complement.
GGACCGTTTAGCCTCGGAATTGCGACTGATGGATAGTTTCAGTTTAGTGGATCAGTTGGATTTTCGGAGCACGCAGATGGATTATTCACTTGCCCAGTGGCCCATGCAAAGAAGAAGTAATCGGTATATCATCATAAACTAGTCCGAGATCAGTTGTTGTTGTGGACCAGAGATAGCTTAAGCAGGCCTGGAAAGGAGTGGCCTAATTGCCCAATAAATAAGTTATTAATTGATCCTTATTGCTGACAAGTTCGCCTTGAAGATTGAGAAAAAATGTTTAGTATAAACAAATATATGCAACATATCATACCCTTGAAGGGTGTTGAGATATAAAAAAATAATATAAATCCTGCCCTTTAGATAATCAAGTGGCCGTCAAAAAAGAACAAGATGTGTGAATGTTTACCCATAGTCATTATAGCCGATCTTAATCCAATGGCGTGAATGGCCTTGTTTGATGTAATGTTGCACTAACATGTGGACATGCCATGGAAGTTCCTAAATCGAAATAATAATCTACTACTCTATTATTAAAGTTATAATTTATCAGTGATGATCCTCTGCTCCAGGCAGCTAATATTGTCAGGCTATTATATAATTATAAAGCCGTCAAATTTTAGCAACATTATTTAAAACTAACAAAAATATTAATGGTGCATATCGAGGGCTGGAGAACTTGTTAGCTTGAGAATTTGGGGTGTAATAATGGTGGGGCCTTAACTCGAGAAGGTAGCAACGTATGATGTTGGCTTGGTGTCTATGATTGTTTTGGTTCGAAATATGAGGGTCATTGGCTTTCTTGTGGAATGTATGTATTGTATAATTGGATAAAGTGACATGAATTGTGGGAAGAAAATGAGAATCCTATTTTAAATCATTTCCCCAGTCATAACTCATAATTATTTTCCAAAATGAGACCTACTCCTCCAGCTCTTTGTACCTTCAAACTTTTTTCAACTCTCAATTACGCCTCTCAAGCAAGAGACGATCTTTCCCTTAGCTTTATTTAGATTAAGAGAACTTGGTAAACATTGTCAGGTGTAAACATAGATATATGGAATCAGTTCATCGAACATGTCTCATAATCATAAGGAAAAAAAGTTGAAAAGAAAAAAGAACGAATTTGAACTAATAAATCAAACTCCCAGCTTAAATGAATAGATGTACTTAAGTAATTTATTAGTAGTAGACAATGATTTTCGTTAACGAATAACGTGTAATAAATTTAATTTCTGATTATAATATTTTAGGGGCTCTATAGCTTTTCTCCACACAAACCACAAGTGATTTTTTAAAATCATTGTATATTTTCTAAATGTGCTGGTTATTTAAAGGAACTAAAATTGGTTCTGTTAAAAAACTAGTTCTTTACATGTTTTTGAGTTAATTATCTCAAATGTCATTGAACTTTACAAAAGTGGTCTCATATATTACTATACTTTAAAACTTCTCTCCAATGCCATTATAATTCTCAAAAATTATCTAATCGGCCATTATACTTTAAGAATCATCACATTTACCATTGAACTTATCAAAATCTTATTCAATTTGCCATGATATTAAACTTATTAAAATTGGCTATTTTTTAATTGAAAATTTATTATTTTTTTGTATCATATATTAGTGATTAAACTGCTACATAGTAAAATTTGTTTCTCATATTTTTGCTTTATTAATTTTTAACCCAGTACTGACTGAGTGGCAAATGAGATAAGTTCTTTATCAGTTTAGTAGCAAGTGAAGTAAGTCTTAAAGTATAGTAGTATCAGAGAAAACTTTTTGAAATGTTAATGGCATTTGAAGTATGTTAAAATATAGTAGCATGTGAGATTTTTTTTTTTTTAAAGTTTAATGGTATTTCAGATAATTAACTCCGTATTTCTATATGCATGCACTTGGTTGTAACATTTTAGACACTTTACACGTTTTCTATTATAACATTTTAGACATTTTACATATTTCTGATTATAATATTTTAGACATTTTACATATTTATTTTTTTGTTAAAACATTTTACATATTTTTGATTACAATATTTTACATGTCTCTTAATATAATATTTAGATATGTGATCCCGTCTCGTCTTGCTATTTTCAATATTTGTAACTTCTTCTTTTTAAATTATGTTTTACTACTTCCCTCCCATCTCATGTACTAACCCAACTATACCAAGAAAATGGGAGTCTATGTCGAGGCCATTAATGAGAAGCAAATTGGAATTAGCTTTTTCGATTATTTCTCTAGATTTAGCTTGTGATTAACTCTGTTGTACCAAAAATATCCGTCTCTCTATATCATTTATCTAGTATGAACACTAATCAATCTACATATAGGATATGCTTAGGACTTGCAAGATATATTTAGACAGACTCTGCACTGTTAAATACAACACAATAACGAGAGTGAGCGAGGACGATTACATAGCCTCTTTTTGCGGGACATTATTGTGGATTACTCGTGATGCCGGAACCGTGGGTTTATCCTATCCTCAAGGACATAACCAATTGATGCTAATCCCTGGCATCAATAATCACAAAAGTTAAAATTGATTAAAGTTCATCTAGAAGTATTAATAAAAAATTAAAAATAAGTAGAATCTTAGTTTACCTCAATCCTCATTGCGTTCCTTTGGTCAAGAAGTCTTGTATATAATCCCTTCTAGAGAAAGGCATCGACTGTAATAATCCATGGAGCTGTATTCACTATTGTGGCACCAACTGTAATAATCCATGGAGTTGTATTCACTATTGTGTCCGAGCCAGGTCCATTGTTCCCCGTGCTCCACAATGTTTTTTTTCTTGACTGCTTGAAGTTCCCCAACCACGATTCTATCTTGATTATATATATGTGATATATAGGCTGGGATGTGCTGATGGAGAGGCTCAACCACTGGTGGAACCAGGAGTGGCACAGCCTAAATTGGGTTGGGCCTCTAGTAAAAATATTTATATGTTTGGGTTAGGAGGAAAGATTTTTGGGCTAGTGGGAAAAGGATTCAAGGCCCTAAATCAACTTAACCCAATTCCCAAACCCAAATTCTTTCTAGCTTTCTGCTTCAGAACTTAGACGTGAGACTTAGACAACCAGACGCGAGACATCAATTGAAAATCCCCAATTCTAATCCCTAATTTAACCCCTCAAAATAGCACCAACAACTCCAAAATCCGATTATCGAGTGACTGACTGGTATGGTGGCGACAGGCAAGCTGCAAGCGGCAATGGCAAGGCTGGCATAGTGTGGCAGCGGCATTGGCACATAAACTCAGGAGGCGGTGGCAGTAGCTGATAGACAGATGACGACAATGCTGCAGCCAGGAGTTTGAACTTGAGGCTCGAGCTCGACCAATCGACTTTATCCTTTTTCATTCTGCAATCTAAGGCTTGTAATTTCTTATTTCTAGACTCTAGGTTGTGATTTGTGAACTCAACTAATGAACTAATGATTATGAATTAATAATTATGAAGGCCTTGTTGAAATTTGAATAAATGAGTTGAATGAAGAATGAAGAATAGAAATTATAAAATGGTTGAGTAACTTGCTAACTTGGATATATATGAACAATTAGGCTTGACTTGAAGGCTTTGTCAGTGATTGGTGAATGACTGCTTCTGCTTGATAAAGTGAATGACTACTTCTGCTTGGTTTTAATTTGGTGAATGACTTATACTTTTACAGCAGTTTAATTTGGTTACGACTTAGCCACTTAGGAGAAAGCAATGGGAAATAAAGGATGAAAAATAAAAAAGTGAAAGAGTGCTGGGTGATTGCCTGATTGGGGGTAAAGAGTGAGCTGTTTAATTAGTGGATAGATAGAAAGGAGAATTGCTGCCCATTTTTTGGTGTGAAGCTGTAAACACTATTAGATACTAGTTGAAAGTAATTTCTTATTTCTAGATTATGAACTAAATGAAGTAATGATTATGAATTCGCAACAAGATGGAAGATGCTGATAGTTTGAAAATTTTTATCGAAAGAAAACTTGTTAGCACAATAGATATAGACTCTCGTATTGATGAATTTGCTAAAGTAAAAAATCGTCAGGTCCAACTAACTTTTTAACCTAATATATTAGATTTTGAGCACTTGAAACTTTGTAATCCACTTGAGTAATTAAGTTTGTTTAATATTATGAAAAATTAGAGCTTATATAATTTTTTTGAGTTTTTGATCCAGCTCACTCCACTTTCGTGTGCTGACTTTGCCATTGGGCTTCACAAATCAACACCATCTACAATCGCGGCTTCCCTTGCTATAAGCATGTCTTATTCAAAATAGCAATTCCTATGTGCTTTTTCTTTGTGGGGAGTCAACCAGCGGACCTTGTAGATGGCAATTCGAACAAGTGCTACACCTCCTGAAGCCATGCCGCTAGCTTATCCCATGAAAGATGCATTGTGAACCATGACTCCCACTGTTGAGGTCGTGTGTGTTCTATGTCCATCCCCATCCCGAGGGAACATGAAACCCAATGTTCTATCGAGAGGGCCGTAGTAGTTGGTACCTTTCATAACCTTAATGTAGTACCTAGCACTTCAAGGGACAAAGAATGTAACTCATTATAAACATAAACTTGACCATTGTAGCAAATTCCTATATAATATGACTTAAATCTACCTGACTCCAGATAGCATGCAAGTTTATAAATAACGTAGTGTAATTGTGTTACGGTTCTGACGTGTATTTCTCAAATGGAAACTTACATATTTTTGTAATATGAGAAGAATATGAAAATGTAGAAGTATGTCAAGTGTAGTAGGATCTCTATTTAAAGCATGATTAATGTGGGGGGAAAAACTCAAATTTGGGATTTTCCCCCTTTGTTTACATGTATCAAATAATGTAAAGGAGAATAACTCTATTTTTGGGTTTTTTCTCCCTTGAGCCAAATAATGTATAGGTTGAAGAAGGTGGATTTTGGCACTTTTTGGGAATTGTTGGGGGGGGGGAGGTAAAGAAAGGGCAAATTTTAGCCCCCATTTTGGGTTTTTTCACCCTTGCAATTCGTCTTGCCCCTTTGATTTTTTTTCCTCTTTTCCAAATGGGGTTTCCCCCCTTCAGATTTTCACTTTACATTTTTTTCACTCTTGGTTTTTGCCCCACATTAATCTTGCTCTTATAGAGAATAATTCCAGCCAACTTACAAATCTTGTCTTCAATTTCTGTAGTTGAAAGCGATTTGTGAAATGCACCATCCATCTGAGTGACTTCCCCCATGATTTTATTATTGAGTGACCCCTCACTGTCCGAGTGACTTCACCCTTGACTTTATTAAGAGAGTGACCCCTCCCCCCATTATCATATACCACATCAGGTTCTATTTAAATTAGTAATTTCGTAATTTAGCATTTAGATATTAGTTACCCATTTAGTTCGAATTAGTAAAAGTAGTTAAGGATAATGTCCATGTATTTAATTATTGATGTGTTAATGGGTGAGTTACAGGGATGATGTCCATTATATGTATCCTCTACTTAAAGATTAAAACTAATTAAAAAAAAAAGATGAAATGAAATTATCTACAAAGCCATATTTTTTTTGGGGCGGGGGGGGGAGGGGGCTGGGTCTGGTTTCCTCAAAATAATCTAATTTGTTCTCATATTTATTTATTTTTTTGATACGAACAATTGGTGTGTTCGTATCATTTGGTATCAACGCCAGATTACAAGCCATGCTAATTCTAGCCACAAGCAATAATTCGACAACAATGATTACCCTTTTGAAGAAAGAAAAGCTGGTTTTTTCATGTCAATATGCAACTCATTCGAAGGTGTCGATTATTTATTTGAAGAAAAGAGGTTGGTTTCGTATTGCCAATAACCTTAACATTCAAATATGTGAACTATTCTTTCAAAGACAAGAAACTTTTGGATGCGGCTTGGTCGCTTGAGTGTTTTTTTTTTTTGATGAAGTGAAAGCCAAAAAATGCCAAGATAATTTCTGTGATTGTCATGTTTTATTGAATTGCTTCCATGCATGCTACTGGAAAGAATAGAGCTCTATGGTTGTATGAAACATGGATGTTTCGTGCTTATCATAATTCCACATATTAAAACTTTTCAGTTAGTTGCCACTATGAATATTATAAACAACACAGAAGGAAAGTACAACAGAGAAGCATTAACAATCCAACTTGCTAATGTAGCAACACTACTATAGAATTACACATAAAGTTTTGAAATATGTGTCGGTCTTTGAGAAAACAATGCGTAAACAATACACGGTGACAAAATTGAAATAAAAGCTACTATTATAGGCGTCGGTTGTTAGCTAAGAACTGACGCCCCTAGTCTATGAGAAGAAGGGGCGTCAGTTGCCCGGTAACAACCGACGCGTCTTAACAATATAGGCGTTGGTCACAGTAAGTGACCGACGCCCCTTAATAACTGACGCCTTTTCCTTTGATATCACCTACCTTGATTTGCGAAACCCCATTTGAAGTTTCTGCTGAAAATCTGGATTTGAACTTCAGTCTTGCCGAACCCTCTTTCAGTCCTTAAAGCCCATTTCAAGATTAAAGCAAGGCTCGTTTTCAACCTTGACTCACATTAAGAAATTACTTCCCTATATTTTGACCATAAAATCTCTAGATCTCCACCCAAGCAATCCGGCGAGCGGCGGCGGCGGCGGTAAGATGGCTGGTGAAGTGCAGTCGGCCTAGCGTCTTGGTAATTTTACTTGATTTTTCATCTTCTAAGTATTTTTTGGTATTAATTTCATTATCACTTAACTCTTGGTAGTAGAAGGTGACCGACGGTGGCGGCGGCGGACGACGACTGTATTGGTGCATTGCATTGTTTTCTTCCACATTTTAAAAGAATTTTCAAGGTATAATTTTTTCTCCATTTTTTTGGTTTTGCTGTGAGATCATCGGTTTTTATGTGTGATGAGATATTTATTTTGGATTGGTTTAATTATGATTTTTAGGGTTTTTGTGAAATTTGGTAAAGATAGGTATATATGTATATGTTGTTAAATATATTTGTTGTTATCTATGATTTTTTGTTAATTTGGGAAATTATAATTTTTAGAGGTTTTGTTAAATTTGGTAAAGATGGGTATACGTGTATACATTGTTTGGTAGTGTTTTATGCATAAATTGATATTATTACTTTGAACTAAAATGATAATGGGAATACATAAGTAATTAGTAAGTGTTGAAATTTAAATAAAGGAAAGGAATTAAATAATTTAAGGCTTATTTGATTAAATTTATGGCGTCAATAGAGTAGCATATAAAGATTGTGTCAAGATTTGTAATACTTTAAGGAGGGCAAATACTAATATAACAGTTCTTTGATTAAATTTCAATATTATAAATGTGACAAGAAGTTTTGATAGACAAATTAAAATTAAATAATGTAACTATTCTGTGATTAAATTTGTGATGCAAATGAATATGCATAATTAATAAATATTGATGAACAAATAAATTTTTATGATAATGAAATAATAAAAAGCAATTTGATTAAGTATGTGATGAGAATGAATATGTAATTAACAAGTATTGTTGATCAAATAAATTAATAAAATCAAATAACGTGTCAATGAATTCAATAAGTACAAAAAATTACCTGTTTTTAATATCTTGAGATGGGTCGTGAGATATATATGGATAGGAGTTGGATGTACGGGAGACATACCATAGTAGAATATTTGGAAGGAGTTGAAGAATTTGTAAAATTTGCCAAGGATAATAGAAAAAGGAAACGGGAAGAACTGATAGTATGTCTCTGTCGCGATTGTAAGAATCTATAAAAATATCGTGACTATATGGAAGGAAAGCACCATTTTATTAGACGTGGTTTTAACAAATGTTATACACAGTGGTGTTGGCATGGTAAGGATTTACTTCCTACAACTAGCACTGGTGTCAATGAGAATGCTCAGTGGGAGAATACGATAAACAGGAGTGATGAAATTAATCTGGGAAGGGAAGATAATGATGATGTCTAGAACAACTTGATTGATGAAATGATGCGTGATATAGAAGATGATTTCACTGAAGCTGCGCATATTTTGATAGCTTGTTCCTCAATTCCGAAAAGTCATTGTTTCCTGGATGCAATAAGTTTACAAAGTTATCTGTCATGTTTAAATTGTATAATTTAAAAGCAAAGAATGGGTGGAGTGACAGGAGTTTCACAGGGTTGTTGGAACTTCCAAAAGACATGATTTCAGAGGATAATGAGCTTCCTAGCTTGACCTACAGAGCAAAGAAATCATTGTGCCCGTTAGGTATAGAGATTGAGTGGATATACGTATGCCTAAATAATTGTGACTTGTACTGGTAGGAGTACGAGGACTTACATATGTACTCAAAGTGTGGGCATCGTGTTATAAGAGAAAAGACAGCCACAATAAACGTGCTTACAAGAAAGGCCCTCCTGCAAAGGTATTATGGTATCTACCTGTAATATCTAGATTCAAATGTTTGTTTGTAAATTCGACTGATGCAAAGAAAATGCGATGGCATGCTGAGGAGAGGAAAAAAGATGGAAAACTCAGACACTCATCCGATTCTCCTCAGTGGAGAAATATAAACAGGATATTTCTCAAATTCGGTGGCGAAGATAGGAATATTAGGCTTGGACTATGTATAGATGGAATGAACCCGTATCGTGATATGAGTAGTCGACATAGAACTTGGCAGGTTCTTTAGATGTGTAACAATCTTCCTTCTTGGTTGTGCATGAAGCAGAAATACATAATGTTGTCGTTGTTGATTTCGGAGCCTAAACAGCTGGGAAATGACATAGATGTGTACCTCCCACCACTAATTGATGATTTGAAGTTGTTGTGCAATGAAAGCATGTCGGTGTTTGATTCACATAGCCGATCACATTTCACGCTGTATGTAATGATTTTTTGTATCATAAATGACTTTCCAGTATACGGTAACTTGTCAGGTTATATTACCAAAGAAGCCAAAGCGTGACCCGTTTGTGAAGATGCGACGATTGATCTTTAGTTGACTAATTGTAAGAAAAATGTGTTCATAAGTCATCGAATCTTTCATCCATTTGAACACCCAATACAAAAGAAGAAAAATACTTTCAATAGGAGAATCGAGACTCGAGTCGCCGCTTGCCGTTAACAAGAATAGAGGTTTATGAGAGGGTAAAAAATGTTAATGTTGTGTATGGAAAAACTTCAAAGCCTTCACAAAAGAGTAGATGGAAGAAGCGATCTATATTTTGGAAACTACCATGCTGGCAACACTTGTAAGTTAGACACTGTCTCAATATAATGCTCGTGGAGAAAAATGTGTGCAATAGTCTCATCGGAATGTTATTGAATATTCTTGAAAAGATGAAAGATGGTATTAAAGTTAGAAAAGACATGGTAGAAATGGGGATACGAGAGCAGTTGGCACCGCTGGAGTCCAGAAAGCTTACATTTTTATCCTATATATGTTATACATTGTCTAAACAAGAGAAAACTAGCTTCTGTGAGTATCTGAATGCTCTTAAGGTTTCATTTAGCTATTCGTCAAACATCAAGAGACTTGTAAATGTGAAAGACTTGAAATTGGTTGGAATGAAGTTTTATGATTGTCATGTCTTAATGCAACAGCTCTTGCCGGTTGCAATATGAGAAATATTGCTAAAACATGTTAGGCATGTCATAACTAAGCTCTACTTCTTCTTCAACACATTTTTTTGCAAGGTCGTTGATCCGGAGTCGTTGGATGCTTTGCAGGCCGATGTTGTTATCACACTATGCCAGTTTAAAATGTATTTTCCGCCATCATTTTTTGACGTTATGGTGTATTTAATCGTTCACTTGGTTAGGGAAATTAAGATCTGCAGTCCGGTATTCTTAAGGTATATGTATCTATTTGAGAGATACATGGGTATTTTCGTCCAGTGTTCGAGTTGACGAATTAAGTTTCACTCTGGTAGACTTTGGTCGGCTAGGCTATCTTGATGACCATTTCATACTTGCATCACAAGAAAACAAGTCTTCTACATTGTTGATCACATTGAGCCTGAGTGGTCAGTCGTCCTTCATGGCAAAAGACGTATAGTTGGTATTGATGATTTGGTCGACGAAGAAGAGTATAATTAATTTGACGAAACCTCTCCATTCTCTATTGGTATACAAATATACCTATAAAGGATGATAATATAGGCACAAATTACATGTGTTCAGATTATGAGGAAGGCCTGTGGATTAACCATCGCTCATGATAGCATCGTCATGTAAAATCATTAGCATTTTATGTTATAAATAGCTTGCTGATTATTTTATTTGTGGCTAATATCTTGTTATTTTACCTGTAGTTTTGTTGGTTACACTAAGGTTTTTCTTGTTGTATTTATGTTTATATGCAAGTACAGTGAGCGCTTTTGACGTCTAAGAATTCTGGTGCAGCAGATGAGGAAGCTAGCAGTAAAAAGAAGCGGACAAGAGGTCCATCAACTTGTAAGAAGAAGAAAAAGAAAAAGTAGGATGTAACGGTTGAATTGGACGAGCTTGGGCAGCTTACTGGGCCATTTGCTTCAGAGTTTGGCAAGTACGTGGGGAGTGTGGTTCGGATACATATGTACATAAACTATAAAGATTAGAAGGAAGTTGAGCCATTCCTTAAGGATCTCATAGGGGAAGATGTCAAGGTATTGAATGATTTTACGTGGTTCAATTTTATACCGATAATGGGTGATCTTAACATTGTTCAATATTCTTCTAGTGCAGAAAAGGTTCAATCTCGAGAATAATGATTTGAAGCGTGCTGCATTGAGCGAAGCTGGGAGAAGATTGAAAGACTTCAAGAATAAGCTGGTGCAAAAGTTCATCAACAAGAAGCACCCTGAATATGATTCTCCATGTGATCTTTATAAACGAATCATTTCGCCAGCTCAATGGAAGCAATTCACGGAAGATCGTGGCATTCCGGAGTTCTTGGTACTGTGTAAAGCAAATTTTATATTATTATCTCAACACTGGGCAAAAACTAAGGCAGTTGATAAATTAATTTTTCGGAGAAAAAATAGGAAGGCGAGGGAGAGTCAAACGCAAAATGAACACCCTTACTTTTTAGGCTCCGCTGGTTGTGTTCATAGAAGGGCGGACTGGGCCATTGCAAACACCCTATCTTTCTTCTCATTTTGTGGGTCGGTTAGGTCGACCCTTTAGATCAATGATCACAGTCTAGACTGCGCTCGAGCAAGAATGCGGAAAGGTTTTGATGGAAATTATCACATGCTGAACGATAAAACCAAGTCAGTTGTTGAGAAAATTGTAAGTGCACATTAATAATTAATTTTCTCTTTACTCAATTTACTTTCCCTTTGGTAACATATATAATATTTCTGTTTCAATGTTGACATAGATAAAATTGCACGATGAGGTCAGCCAAGGGACATTTGTCCCAAAGAGACAGCGGGATATATTAACGGTGGTGCTCGGTAAGGAGGAGCACTGTGGTAGAGTGAGGGGCTACAGTGGATATGTCAGTGTTGGGGGATGTTTATGGACGCCTTGACGAGACAAGGAGATGTATGAGTGGGGTCATGTCGTTGGAGGATCTTTAACTAGTCATCACATCAGAGGTAGAGGCCAGCATCACGGAGAGGGACAGGAAAGAGACCATGGCCCAGATGTAGACTCAGTTTGACATGATCCAATCGCAGATGGCCTCTGTCTTCCAGATCGGAAGATGGTATGGAAATACCCTCCCAATTTCACAATATAGAAATACATACTGCGGCGAATCCTTCAGTTACACCAACAACTCGTAGTAGCCGCCAGTCGGCTGAACCCCCGCTAGATCGTCACATTCAGGTATTCATAGTGTTTCTTTATGATGATATTGAATGCACTGAATTCATTCCAGTACTTACAGATAACATTATTTTGTTCATTTATATTGAATATCTAAAGAAACCGACCCTGTGTTATCTCACCTTTGATTGTGACGCCGTTACTAAAATTGTGGCGTTGTGCATGGTTTACCCTTTCCAAGCTACTACGGTAGTGCACGAGGCACAGTTATTGTCCGGTCATTGTAAAGTCTTAATTGACTATTTATATGAAGATGTAGGCAATTATCTACGTCCAGTGCCAAATTCATACGCCCAACAGTTGGTGGATGTAGGTGAAGGCGGCTACACTCAATGGCCTGCACATTTAGTAATGTTAGGCGAGGTAATTAATTGAACTCATGGAATAAGTTTTTCTAGATTTTGGATCCATAATTAACATTGCTTGTATCGATTTTCACTTCAGGAACCGTTACCTGAGCAATCAGCATCCAAGGGAAAAGGCAAACAGCCCACTAGTTTTGAAGCTTTTTCGGCTCTCCCTAATCTCGTTGAGGATACAGCATTTGTTTCCCTAATTCCCAACTTCAAAATGTTGCATGATCTGACTGTTAAACTGCCCCTCTCTACGGATTTCTTTGAGGTGCCAAATGGTAAAGATGTGTTTCTATACCCTGATAAAGTAGACCATGAAATTACTATTTCCGTCACTGACGTAACCGACTTGCTCAACATGTATTAGCTGAACGCACCTATTTTGCAAATTTGAGAAATGTAAGACTTCCTCCATCACAATTAAGTACGTCATATAATTTTTAATTTGACATTTCATGTTTGTTACAAAATATTTGAGGTACCTATCATGTAATACGGTGTACTTCTTTGACTCTCTGGAGGATAGTGGGCGTAACATGCCTATCAAGCCACAGTTGACTGTGTAAGCAATTATCAGTAACTATTGTATATTATTCTTTTTTTTACTTGTTTAACTTATATATATCTATGTGTATATATATTATAACTTTAACGTACTTAAAATATTGTAGGCGTCAAGGAAAATAGTGAAGAAAAATCTCATGTGGAAAATAGTTAAACTATGAAAAATATCCTCTAAATATTACAATGACTATTGAAGTTTCAAATTCCGGTGATTTAATTACTAATATTTATTTTAAACTCGTTTGAAATTTTAGTGTGCTCAGCAACCCGAATCTGATAAATATGGCTACTGTGTGATGAGAAATATGTACTAGATAGTGACCATGTATGCTGGTGCCAAAAAATATCTTGATACAGTATAAATATTTATTGAATACTAAGAATTATCTAATCAAAAGGGTATTTATTTTATTAACAAAGAATAATTATATATTTTTTTTCTTTGTTGTAGGCATATAAAACTGATTGATATATTCAAGTGAATATATATGAGGTACAGGAATTATGGACTAAGTACTTTCTCCAAAATTGTACGTGATTTTTTGTCTTAACTATTAATTGTAGTGAGATTTTTATGAAGACGGTGATGATTAGAGGAGTATACTATATAGTAGTTATTGATTTTTGTACAAGTGTCATTTATATTCAATAGTTAGTTTTATTTTAATGCAATGGTTATTTACATTAGCTTATTTGGTAGCAGTGTTTGTAGTTTCCTTTATATCAAGTTAGTGATAATTGCTTTAAACTATACGTAAGTTATTGGTGTTGGTACTTGTGCTGCTTTGTTTTGGCTTGTTGTGGATGCATTTGTTGCTTTGAGATAGCAAGAAAATTGGCAGAATTTGATCTACTGTAATTAATATTAAAAAAATTATTGGGCATTAGTTGTTCTACAACAACCGACGCCTTTGTCAATACACATGGCGTTCAATATGAGTTTAAGCGTCGACAAACAACCGATACCTATCCTTTTAGTATAAACATCGGTTATGTATGCGTCGACGATGGAATCGATGTCTATTAGTGATTACGATCGAAGCCTATTAGGCTTTTCTGTAATAGTACAAGTAGCATGAATTGGAACAATCAAATTTGGAGGAAAATCAAATAAGATCAATGGATTCTCTAGAAGAAGTTATTTCATATTTATGAATTGGAAACACCATAGAAAAGGAATTCAGATATATCCAGCCTTGACGACAATATTGACTTTTAAGTGGTAAAGAATGTTACGGTTCTATTTTAATTAACAGTTTCATAATTTAGTATTTAGATATTAGTTACTTGTTTTGTTTGAATATATAAAACTAGTTAGGGATAATGTCCATGTATTTATTTATTGATGTGTTAGTGGATAAATTAGTGTGATAGTGTTTATTATATATATATATATATAATAAGGGAAATGTGGCTTTTTCCGCTCTTTTTTTGACTCTTTAAGGTTTCTGGCTCTATAAGATTTCTAGCTCTATAAGATTTTTGGTGATATTATTTAATTCCTTTTTTTGTATTTTTATTTTTATCTTCTTTTTTTTTTAGATTATTATATTAATTTTTTAAATAATATTCAATTTTTCCTTTATTAACTCATATCCGATCCTCAATTCAAGGTGGTTTCTTTAGTCAAATATTTTGAATTAGAGATCTGTCACTTAGTCAAATATTGTCCCCATTATTTTTTGGGCGTATAAGAACTCCAACCTTTCATTTTTTATATTATTATATCTACATTGACATTTTACATGCCTAACATTTTAATTTTTACTGTTAAGACCATTAATTATTTAAATAAAAAAGAATAATATAAAATAAGAAGTCTATCCACTCTAACTCACTCTAACACAACACAATGACAACAGTCGTAAATAATGATAATTAAAAAACCTGACTTATAACGATCTCAATACATATTAAATTCATATCGAAGAAAGTTGTCGATCTAAGTATCAATGTGACAAAGCAGTTCTGATTTCTTAATCTACCACAAATCACGTGGTAGATACGTATTGGGTATATCCGCCACAAAAAAATTAATTTTTGATTTATAAATATAAACATAGCTATAATAATTTAATCTAATTTTATTTCTTGTTTCTCTTTGTGATGTTCACCCAAATTTGCCCCCATTTTGTTATTGTTCTCAACCCGATTTGATCCACCAATTATGGATCCACAAAAAAATTAAAATTAGCACATTAAGGTTTGATTTCATTTTTGTAAATTGAAAATGAATTTTTTTTATCCACTCTGATCTATATCCGCTACGTGATATACGATGAATCAAAAAACCCCATCTGATATGTTACACCGCCTCTCGGATTGGAAACTTTTTTTACGCAGACTAGACATCCATCAAGTTTGGTGTATATTGAGTTTTTTCGTTGTCACTACGGGTTAAGATGGGCAGAGTTCTTATTTTATATTGTTCTTCATTTTTATTTTTTAAATAATAAAAGATATAATGGTAATTTTAACATGAATTAAAATTAGTAATTGAAAGGTTGAGAATGGAAGGTGTTATTAGGGACGTAAAGTGACAACAAATAAAAGGTTAGTGGTCCTATATGCTCAAAAAATAACAGAGATAAAATTGTATAAAAATTGAACAGTTGATAAGGTTTAACAGTGAAAATTGAAAGGTTGGGGATAAAAAGTGACATTGGAGACATAATATGATGATAAATGAAAGGCTATGGGTCTTGTTAGCCAAAAAAAGAATAGAGATAAAATTGATATAAAATTAAAAGTTTGGGGACTTAGAGTGAAAATTACCTAAAAATATTTGGATTTTTATAGTAAACTAGATTTTCATCAGTGCGTGTATGTGTAGAGCTATTAATAAGTGTCGTACATAAAATGTAGCGCAATGATGTCTATCAAGTTTGATGTCGTAAAAAAACTATTAAACATGACCTGTACGGATTTAATGTGCATTCTACGTCTGCAAGCAATACGTAATCGTTTCTCTATTTTGCAATATAAGTATCTCTAAGAGCACATGGCAACTGAGGTTTTCAAACTCACATTTTATATGTCTCAGTAAAGAAGATTAAGAGTAGAGATTTTTATTTGAGTTCATGACCTAAACCCTAAATATGACTTCAGTATATTTACTTATTAAGAAAAATTAAAACAATCTATTATCTATACTATAATTAAATTTAGGCTAATTGGCACAATATAACCATAACCTTTCACCTTACCGTGCAAGCTAACCCCAACTTTTCAAACTTGGCAATTGTGATCTTAAATATCACTTTTTCGTTCAATCTAACATTTTTATTTGAAAAAGACATAATACCCTCAAATTGTAATTTAATCAATACAAGCATATAATTAACTAAATAAAATATTTTAGCATTTCTTCCCAAAAAGACTATCAAATCCTATATAGTGATGGCAAGAAAAAAAAATTAATTAGCTCCAACCCAAGGAGAGCCCGTTAAAAATGGAGTAGTATTTTTGGAATACACAAACCTCCGAATCGGATGGACCAATGTGTACCTAGTAATGATTCGTTTAATTTATAAGAAAAATAAAACAAATGAAAAAATTAAAAAAATAAAAAATAAAAAAAATAAATGAATCGATAGACACATTAAAAAATCGATCCGTGTAGCCCGACCCACATATCATTCGGTCTAAGCTGGCGTCACATTAGCCGAATGCAAAGTCGACTAACGCACATGTCATAGCTAAATTCTCATGAGTTGTTTTATAAATACAACCAAATTATATTTTTTTCTTATTTTTATCTACCCTTTATTTACTAATTTTTAGTTCAATTAAAATTTGATGGTTGATCAAAAAAATTGAGGGGTATTATATTCTTTTTAAATAAAAAATGTTAGATTGCACGAAAAATGTAAGTTTTGAAGTTAGAATTCTCAAATTTCAAATGTTCAGGTTGGATTGTATAATAAGATGAAATGCTAGAGTTGGTCAGCACCAATTAGCCATTATTTACATGGTAAACTTTTAATTTTCTGTATATTCGCCCCGCTACTTGAAAACGATGTTGATAGAAACTCCAATATTGAAATCTCAATTCCGAGTCTCCGACTCCACAATTATGTGCACATTACTTTGCCATTTCTTCCACCACCCCTCCTTAGCTTTTTGCTGGCTATCCCAAAGCCCACAAACTTTGATTTTTAAATTCAACGCTATACCTTCTTGAAATAAATGGTTTTCTGATTGAAATTCGATTTCACCAAATAGAATTATATTATTTTTATAATATAATTTGGAATAAAATTTTCTTGATACAACAATTCCTAGCGGAAAAAAAAAACCTGTAGCAGAAAAAAAATGTTCAGGAATACCCCTGCTCTCTCAAATCCTTTGCATTTTATGCTCCTGTGACTCAAATTGCTAAAGTTCAAATTGCAACTGGAGCCATCTTCAGTAAAATTGCTTTTCCGTCAACACTTTGAGAAGGAATTTTCTACTTACCTTCTTGTCAATGATTCTCGTCCTGAAAAGTCAGCCCTATTGGTTGACCCAATTGATAACACAGTGGATAGGGATCTTTCTCTTGTGAAAGATCTGGATTTGAAGCTTTTATATGCAATAAATACTCATGTTCATGCTGATGATGCCACTGGAACTTGCTTGATTAAGAAAGAGGCTCCTGGAGTGATTTCCACACCAAGTGATGAGTATATTTTATATGTAATTTACTTATCTTAACTTATTTAATTTTATGTGTAATTGAACATGTTTCTGCCTAATTCATGTGAATATGGGTCATATAGGTGAAAAGGTCAAATTGTGAAAAAGAAGATTTTTGAACTAAATGGAGGCTTTACATTTAAAATATAGCATCAATGTGTGATGGCTTGAGAGTTTTGGGTGAAAAGACAATGTCAACAAATTTGAGGACAAGATTGCACTTTGAAAGAACTTAGAAGAGACTATTCAGGCGTGTTTGAAGAGTTTAAGGACCGTTGTGAAGCGCTAGAGAAGTTTTGGACTTGTAGTCCAATCAGTGACTGAATCGCACGTGCTGAAATTAAGGCATCGTTAGGCTGCGGTTTGCTTGCCGCCTTAACCCGCGGGAGACAAATATTTCTGCTGGCCGTGGGTAGGGCGCGGCAAGCATTCTTCGGCCACCCACAACCCATAGCGGGAAGTCTTTTGATGTGTTTTTGGCATCTTTTTGATACAATTGAGGGTTCTAAGGCGTCTCCAATTATAAGGGACGCGAGAAAAACATAAGATGGGGAGAAGACGTCCAAAGGAGGAAGTTGTGCGGAGGAGGCCGTGAATAGCCAAGAGAAACATCAGTGGGAAAAAGACAACCGGGAATTTATCATGGATTCATCTCCTTTGGGTTTTGAATTCCAATCTTTTATATTGTTTTCTTTTTTCTAACATGCAAGGCTAAGTTATTGTGCTAGGATTGTGATGAATCCATTGTTGACAATTCATTAGTTTTGAATAAATTGCTCATTTTTAGTATTTGCTATTGGGTTAATTGTTTATTATTCATTTATATGTCTGTTTTAATGCTTGATCACCATTAGTTCGTGTTTGTGATTTATATTACTTTTGAGAGATTCGATGTAAATTAGCACATGTTAATGAATAACATAGAGTCCTATATTGATTGTCTATGTCAATATATCTTGTGAAATCGCTAGATAATGACCTTTATAATTTAATGCATATTTATGTGTTCGCAATTTAATTAGAGATAATTGAGTTTACATGTAGGCATAGAATCGATTGACCATCGAGAGACGCTTTTGATTAATATTGGATCATTGATTTTAACCTAGGCAACATTCTTGCTATTATTGATTGCTTGTTATTGCTTTAATTGATATCCTATAATTTGATCGATTTTGGGACAGTTTAGGGATTCATGTCATGACTGAGAGGCGGATATGGTTCTAGCTCAAATAACAAATGACATTAAGTTCGACAGGAGATAGAGATATACTTCAATGTTTGGTGCAATCTTTGGTGATGTTCTAGTTTATTCATTGCGTTTTATCTGTTCGCATCCATCATAGAGATATAGGTGAGTCAGAGGTAAAAATATGTTTGATTTGTATCAAAAGAGCAAATTGACACATAAGGAATATCAGTTGTCAACATATGATGAGGATTGAATGAAAACGAGTGATCAATGACTTGTAGTGGGTCAACAATGGTGGATTCATATTCATAGTACCTTATTAATGTGATTGTTTCTAGGATTTGTAAATAATTTTAACTGTTTATTTCCTTAGATAGTTTTCCTTTTCGTAAACTAAACAATTTATTTTGTGTTTCCTTCTATTTAAACCTGAAATCAATTAAAGTGAAATTTAGTAGATCCAGTCCTCTTGGGTTTGACACTCTACTTATCACTATATTACTTGCTAACGATCAGTCCACTTGCGGGATTAAATCGACAACAGCAAGTAATGCAAAAACTGATCTTTTTGTTGAACCAGGGGATAAAATATCTTTTTGACTTAGTTTGTAACTCATGAATGATGCATTTGGTAGTGAAAATGTTGAATAAAATGGCCCTGTTGCGGTTATAACCTTGCAAGAAGTCATAATATGTATTAATTACAATGAAAACTTTGGCCAAAAATAAAGAACATCAATAATGCAATAAAAGAGAAGTCTTGCTCTCCAATTTGCCTGCCGGAAGATGGTAGAATCAAGTGACTCAATCAGGGCTCAGATTTCAAGTGTCAGAGGTCTCCAACCAAGTCTCCTAATCGACCAAGAACAACCCACAACTTCCCTACAACTCCCTCCCTCCTGACAACACTAAAACAACCCGCACAAAGCACTCGGTTTCACAAAGAAAATCACAAGGCAAACAATGGGGCAGTGCGGTTTTTTCACCAAAAAAAAAAAAAAATCAAGGCAGTGTCTCCGGTTTTGGCTCTTCTTGGTGGTGCTCCAAATCGAACAAAAAAAAAAAAAGAACCTTTTAATGAAAAAAGTCAGCCAAGACTTCAAGGTAAGAGATCAATATGCAAAACCTTTCCAGCTTGAGATAATTCCAATCGGCCAAACAAAGGTAAAAATCATTCTTTTGTTTAGTTACCAAGTAAGGGGAAAAGGGTAATGTTTGGGTGGGCTTTTGAGTAACCGTGTTAAACACACTATTACGAAATAAGCTAATTAGACAACACTTGGTCCAACACGACTTAAGGTGACACATTTAATACTATTTATATTTTTATCAATCCATTCATCGACTTTCGCCTATGGATTTAATTTTAATCTAAGAAACTATTAAAGCCCCGGGTTTATTAGGTAGCACAACCTAATAGACTCTTTCTATAGGGTTTATACCACAATATTGTATTTGAACAAAGGGCAAAGGTTAATACTAATTACAAATAAGAAAAAGAGAATAAAAAACTCAGAGAACTTCACATTACATATATATATATATAATTTTTCTAGAAATACTTATTATGATGCATTTTTACCTATCCTTCTAGAGAATAAAGAGCAAAATTTTCTATTTGGCAACTTCCACTACAAAACAATTCCCTCGACAAATAGTCAATATATTCCCATTCATGCGTACGTATACTGTTGCACAAACCAGGACCTAGAAGATCGAATGACTTTTTATCTTATTAAAGAATCTCTTTTTTTTCTGTCGATCTTAAGATTAAAAGAGAAAAGTTCAACCCAACCACCGAACAAAGTGATGAAATGTACTCAGATTGAATTTTCATCTAGTGCTCAAGGATATTCAAATCATCGGAAACTTCCTACCACCAAAATTTTTCATTCTCGAACCTAACAAATTAAGCCAGCATTTTGAGTCTAGCACCAGATTTAACTAGCTCAATCATCTGCTCATATAACCCAATATCTCAAATTAAATAAAAAAAATTCGGCTAAGAGACATTCCAGCTCACAAAAAGATGGCAAGAAGAGGAATTTTGCAATTACCAAGACACAAATCAGAAATCCATGACAAACAGAATAGATTTAAAAAAAAAAATGATAGAAAGCAAAATTAATCACATGGAACTTAAAACCATATTCAAAATGGCATCTAAAACTAAATTCAATAGGACAAAAATGTTGTACCTTATTTCCTGCAAATAATGTTTCAAGCAACTTTTAAATATTCGATTTCTATTACTCTTTCCGCAGAAATGCCTTCGACAAGTCTAGAGAGATTTTTCGGTAGAACTGTCCTGTATGCCTATATGGTAAGACCATCCATTGAATCAATGACAATAACAGTTGATAAAGCAAAAACGACTGCTCTTGAATTGCTACAGTTGGCAACTACCATGTGCGACGAGCAAACCACTGTACCTATAACAGTTGACCCAGTAGTTTCAACGGCAAGAGCTTCAAAGGTGGTTATACACGCGTCTTTACTTTCAGCATTGATTTTTAAATTGCAACATATACTTACTAAGAGTTCTAGAAGTAAACATCCCACTCAAATTATATATGATAATTAAGTTATAATAAGCAAATTAAGAACACAAGGAGTTGTCGTCATAATCATCACTATTAAAAATATTTGGATTTTTACAACAAATAATTGTAATCCTTTGATTTTCTTATTTTTCTTGTTCAAAAATAGATATGGATAAAGATGAGAAACACACAATAAACAAAGGGGGGGGGGGAACTAAGTAACAAAATATTACCAATTATCGCATATCATTTAACTTTTTTTTTTACACAATAAGTAAAACTTATTTACTGAAGGTTAAGGACAAATTCGTAATTTAAAAACTGAAATTAAAAATAAATAAAATTTATCTGTATTTTCTAAATGGTATGTAAAGTGTTACAAAATCTATTATATGAGGTGTGATTTGTTAGTTACAAATAAGGGTAATTTCGTCAAAAGAAGTAATTTTTATTAATGATAGATGAAATGCAGGGTGTAAATTGTATTTCCAAAAACACATTATGTAAATTATAAATACACTTTAAATATAAGGTGTATTTCTTAAATTTCCCTTTATTTTATTATATTCTTAGTAAGTTAGAAAATTACCGTATGAGAGCTCGAAAGAGAAAAAATTCTTAAAAACAGTTATGACTTAATTGTGCCTACTTAAGTAACATTTTTTGGCTCTGCCAATGGACCATATTGCGCTAGTTTTTTGTCCGTTCCAATAGGGAAAAATTTGTACAATAGTGATGACAAATTTAAGTAAAACAAAATTACTTAAAACTAGCACATACAATCATCATAAATATAATATATTATACTCCTGTTGAAAAAATTGCACCTACACAAAAAAATGAATTATAACTAACAAATAAAATTGAGAAAATGATTCCTAAAGATTTACATATAATAATTCAGTCATAAGCCAAAAATCATTTATATGAAACATTTTCATTTGACTCGAATTTAATTTGCACTCACGCAAGTAAATAACTGCAATCATCATAATTTAAAAATTCACTTTCATCTATACTTTAACAGATTTATTGACGAAATATATCAATAGGGACCTCTTGTGCATAATTATGAAATGTTGGTGATCCAATACATTGAAAAAAATAGGGGATTCAGGCAATATTAAGTGCAAATATTGGGGACGATATGTGAAATTTGCCCTAAATATAAATATATTATTAACCATATCATTGCAAGTAAAAGATGTGTGGTGATAAAGTGTTGCAATAGTTAAATTCTCACATTCTAAGTTCAAACTACACATTTCCATCCCGTATTTCTCCTCCCCTCTCATGTCTCCTCCTTGTATGATTTAAAAAATAAAAAATAAAAAAGAAGGGAAAGAAAAGGAAAAAGAAAAAAAAACGTGAATAATATATTTTCTCTGCCTAACTACAAATCTCTCCTCCACGGCTGCCTTTCGTTTTCTTCTCCCTATTCTCCTCCTTCCTTCCTCTCTTCGCTACATGCTTGGGTGATCAGAAGAAATAGGTACATAGTCTTTAGCATAAAACAACTCAATTGAGTTCAGTTGAGTTTTCTTTTGCTTGTCCTCGTAACAAATTATATGTCAATTTGCAGGTTTACATTGTGCAATTTTGTCGTCATATTGGAGAAAAGACAATCCAAGAAATTGAAGATCATTATAACTTCTCTTTCTTTTTCTGTTCCTATACATTAACTTCTCTTTCTTTTTCACGTTAACTACATCACTATGTGTGTGGCCCGAATCTAAGAGCTTTAGTGACCAACGGATGGAGCCGGTTTCATCAAGGTGGAGAGGAATTTGCCAATTTGGGGATGCATTCGACTTGTAAATAATGAGTTTACATTTCCTCCGGAAGTCATCATTTGGTTAAATCTATATCTATATATATAATAAGAGAAGAGTGGCTTTTTCCGCTCATTTTCGGGCTTTGTAAAATTTCAGGCTCTGTAAGATTTCTGATAATATCATTTAATTCTTTTTTTCTGTACTTTTTATCTTTTTTTTTTGGGTAAACTGCTACGCTAATTTATTAAATGATATTCACTTTTCCTTTTATTAACTCATATCTAATCATTAATTCACGGTAGTTTCTTTAGCCAACTATTTTTAATTAGGGATTTATCAATTATCAAACCGAACACGAAATTAATTGGGAGTTCTATTTCAAAGAATCTATATATATATATATAATAAGAGAATGATGGCTTTTTCAGCTCATTTTCAGACTCTGTAAATTTTCTAGCTCTATAAGATTTCTGATGATATCATTTAATTCTTTTTTTGTGTATTTTTTTTCTTTTTTTGGGTAAATTGTTACGCTAATTTATTAAATGATATTCACTTTTCGTTTTATTAACCCATATCCAATCATTAATTCACGGTAGTTTCTTTAGCCAACTATTTTTAATTAGGCATATGTCACTTATCAAATCGAATACGAAATTAATTGGAAGTTCTATTTCAAAGAATCTATATGTGTGTGTGTGTGTGTGTGAAAAGAGTGACTTTTCCCGCTCATTTTCGAGTTTTGTAAAATTTCTGGCTCTATAAGATTTATGATGATATCATTTAATTCTTTTTTTGGGTAAATTGTTACGCTAATTTATTAAATAATATTCATTTTTTCCTTTATTAACCCATATCCAATCATTAATTCACGGTGGTTTCTTTAACCAACTATTTTTAATTAAGAATCTGTCACTTATCAAATCAAACACAAAATTAATTGAGAGTTCTATTTCAAATAATCTATATATAATAAGAGAAACGTGGCTTTTTCCTCTCATTTTTGGGCTCTGTAAAATTTCTGGCTTTCTAAGAATTCTGATAATATCATTTAATTCTTTTTTTTTGTATTTTTTTTATCTTTTTGGGGTAAATTTTTACTCTAATTTATTAAATGATATTCATTTTCCCTTTATTAACCCATATCTAATCATCAATTCATGGTAGTTTCTTTAGCCAATTATTTTGAATTAGAGATCTGTCACTTATTAAATCGAATACGAAATTAATCAAGAGTTCTATTTAAAAGAAAGCAAATACTAATCTTTATAATTAGAAAATCACATACATAGTA
Organism: Nyctanthes arbor-tristis; assembly: GCA_963692815.1. Classification (NCBI taxonomy): domain Eukaryota; kingdom Viridiplantae; phylum Streptophyta; class Magnoliopsida; order Lamiales; family Oleaceae; genus Nyctanthes; species Nyctanthes arbor-tristis. The sequence continues at coordinate 24,950 of CAVNYN010271556.1, read as the reverse complement.
CGTCTCTAAACGAATAAATTTCTTAAAATATGTAACTTTATTGTAAATTTCAATTTTTAATGATTTTTGAAGAAATTTTTGTATGGTTACTCTAGTGCAATAATCAAATTTGATTTTTTAAAAATATAGTAATCCAATTTATCGATTCTATAATTAATATAAATGGGAACTTTTTGATAATTTCCCATATAACAAAAATTTCAGTTTTTCGTTTTAAATATGGTCTTACTGTATTTGGAGTTAAATTATTTATTTGAGAGATGGACCAAATATTGATACAGTTGCACTGTAATAGTTGTTTAATTATTTTTAAACATTTTACTTTTATAGAATCACCTCAATTAATTTTTATTTATATATGCATAATTAACTGGTGTTATAATTCAAACAAATGCTACATTGGTTAGGTTTCTCATGTTCTAAACAGGAAATCCTAGGTTGAAACACACATGCCCCTCCCTTCTCCTATGCCTACTGTATCAAAAAAATCAACTGGTGCAAAAAATGTTACCGATAAATAAATTCAAATATAATAAAATAGTTATAAAAACTTATGTCTCATAATGCTAATATGACTCAATTAGCCGTATTAATAATTTATATTAAATTTTTGTATTAAAATTTATTGACATTTGTTATTAGAGTAATTATATAGAGACATGTTTATCTAACATGAATAACTAATATTGATTTCACCCCTCTTCCCTATATCTAATGCATTAAAAAAATAGAGAAAAGAAAAGAAAAAAAAAAGAATTAACTGGTGTAAAAAGTATTACCGACACATAAATCAAAATATGATAGAATGGTTATAAAAATTTATGTGTCATAATGCTAATATATTACTTAACTGGCTATGTTAATAACTTATTAAATTTTTGTGTAGAAATTTATTGACATTTGTTATTAGAGTAATTCTACGTAAACGTGTTTATATGATATGAATAACTGATATTTATTAGTTGGCAAATATGAATTGGTTGTTTATATAGAATTGGTGAATTTTAGGGCCCACAATCATCCAATATATAGTTAATAAATAAATATGTCACTTTTTCATGTTAGATAAATATGTCTCCATAGAAAACTACAGTTGTTATTACTTTTAGATCCCGTGCAACACACGGGTGAGACTTCTAGTATATATAATAAGAGATGGGTGGCTTTTCCTACTTATTTTCTGGCTCTGTAAAGTTTTTGGCTTTATAAGATTTCTGGTGATATCATTTAATTCCTCTTTTTTTTGTATTTTTATCCATTTTTTTAAATTGTTACGCTAATTTATTAAATGATATTCACTTTTCTCTTTATTAACCCGTATCCAATTATCAACTCACGTTAGTTTCTTTAGCCAACTATTTTGAATTAGGGATTTGTCACTTATCAAATTAAACACGAAATTAATTGAGAGTTTTACTTCAAAAAAGTAAATAGTAATCTTTATAATTTGAAAAAACATGTATAGTACGTCTCTAAATGAATAAGTTTCTAAAAATCTGTAACCTTATTGTAAATTTCATTTTTTAATGATTTTTGAATAAATTTTTATATGGTTATTGTAGTGTAATAATCTAATTTGATTTTTTTTAAAAAATTATAGTACTTCAATTTGCTGATTCTATAATTAATATAAATTGAAAATTTTTGATAATTTCCCATGGAACAAAAATTTCAGTTTGTCGTTTTAAATATGGTCTTGATGTATTTCAGTTGGATTATTTATTTAAAAGATGGATCAAATGTTGATATAGTTGCACTATAATAATTGTTCAATAATTTTTAAACATTTTACTTTTATTGAATCACATCAATTAATTTTTATTTATACGTGCATAATTAACTGGTACTGTAATTCAAACAAGTGCTACATTAGTTAGATTTCTCACATTCTAGACATGAAGTCCTGAGTTGGAACACATTTGCCCCTCCCCTCCCCTATACCTACTGTATTAAAAAAAAGAACTAACTGGTGTAAAAAATGTTATTGACAAATAAATTCAAATATAATAGAATAGTTATAAAAACTTATGTCTCATAACGCTAATATAACTCAAAGATATGGATAACTTTGCTACTCCCCCTCCCTAAAAAAAAAAGGAAAGAAAAAAGAAAATATCACCCCCAAAATCCAAATCTTTTACTCAACCAGAAAATGCCTCTATGGCTAACAATTCAAGATATGGGATCCTCAATTTACACAAACCTAACCTTAAACCCAGAGTGAACATTTACTGTAATACATGTGGAAAATTTAGAATTGACACAAGAAAAAAAATTGACATTGATATGGTGGATTGTGAAGTTAGGGTTGAACCTCTTTTGTTTAATCACCATACAGCATCACATGATCATTGCAAAGGACTAGGCAACCTCTATCTTCTGGACCAAATCAGCCTGAAGGTGACGATAGACTTAATTCTCAATCCACTGGAGTAAGCAAAGATCTACCACCCAAAGCCGACGTAAGGGCACAGCAACTTCGTTTGATTCATGGGTGGAATTTCTTTGAAGATGAACATTTCAATTGCAATCTTATCTGCATTCTGACAGAGATTGCCGACAAACTTCATTCAACAATAATCCAGTAGCCTTATCTCCCAAGAAAATTTCTGGGGTGGAAATTGATTTTGGAAAGTCTCAGCAAACAAGATAAAGCTCATCTTTTGTGGTTTCACAACTAACTGGATGGGAAAACATTTCATTGTATGAGCTTTGTTTTAGATGGGGAAGATCCTTCGGAGGAAGACGGTGATTGACAGTTAATTCGTGGGCTCTGCTTTCTTGCTTCTTGGTGTGGCCCTTCTCGTTTGATGGGCAGCTGTATTTTCTTTGGGCCTTGACCTCTTGTTGTTTTGGCCCAGATTGGACGTTGCTGCCACTTTGGGGCCGGATCGGCCTGATCTTTTTTATTTTGTCATTGTTTAGGCATTTGTATATTGGTTTTGGGTATTGTGTTGGCCGCTTGTGTTGGTAAAGCCTTGTTGGGCCGCATTTTCTCTGCCCTTTGGGGCTCTATGACTGGCCCGTTTAGGTTTGCCTTCTTTTCGCTTTTTCTTTAATAATATGATTGCCACATTGTGGTTTATTTAAAAAAATATATATATATATATGACTCAACTAACTGTATTAATAATTTATATGAAATTTTTGCATAAAAATTCCTTGACATTTGTTATTAGAGTAATTATATGGAGACATATTTATCTAACATGAATAACTGATATTGATTCTCATCTCCCCTATATCCAATCTTAAAAAAAAAAGAAAGAAAAGAAAAAAGAAAAGAATTAACTAGTGCAAAAAGTGTTATCGACAAATAAATCAATATATGATAGAACGATTATAAAAATTTATATCTCATAATGCTAATATATGATTCAACTGACTGTATTAATAATTTATTAAATTTTTATATAAAAATTCATTGATATTTGTTATTAAAGTAATTATAGGTAGGCATATTTATCTGATATAAATAACTGATATTTGTTAGTTGGTAAACATAAATTGGTTGTATATACGCAAGTGATGAAGTTGAAGGACCATAATCTTCCAATATATAGTTGACAACTAAACATGTCACTTTTTCATACCAGATGTCTCCGTAGAATTACTATGGTTATTATTAATTTTAGATCCGTGCAACGCATAAGTAAGAATTCCAGTAATATGAAGTATGCAATAAAATTATAAGATTATTTCTACAAATTATATATTAGACTAGACCTATTTTTTTGGATGCCTACTATTGTATTTTTTTTATACTCTAGCAATAATTTTTTTATACACTTAAAAAGTCTTTTTAAATTCAAATTAATTTCACTTATATTTTTTTAGTGTGTGTGTGTGTATATATATATATATATATGAAATAGGAGATCGCAGACCTAAACATCTAAATTTCAATTAACTCTTAACTTTTGATCTCACATCAAAATATGTTTTAATTCTATGTCTTTTACATCTATGGATAACTAAGTTTGAGTAATTTTTTTGTTTACAAATCAGATCGAGTCACTTTTTTTTTTATTGTGATAATCAAGTGATATGATATGATTAATTTTGACCATCAATTTAATAACTAATAGATAACTTAAACTATAGTTAAATTTGATTACCCTATTGTATAACCGATATATAAATGTCCACTTGCTAGAAGCTTATAGTTTATAATTAATAGAAATTAAACATATATATATCGTTAGTTTAAGTTAATTGAAAATTATGATTGTAAATTTTTCTTAATTTTTCCCTCTATCAATATTAGTAATTACGACTATTTTTATATATTATTAATTTATATCATTTTCATACTGTCTGGTTTTATGGTTTCAAATAAAAAATTATTTTCAGAGTAAATGACATCGCCTAACTAATAATTATTTTGTACAATGTCATTTATTTAGATTAGTGTCAAAAAATAAAATGATATTTATTTGCGTTAATGATAACAATTAAGTTAAATTTTATTTAAATTATAGTTATCTTAATATGGCAAGAACAAAATTACATTATTATTTGGTTGATATTAAAAATTAGTTATTCCTAATTGAGTAACGTAACATTATAAAATTTTACTATATAAAAACAAGAAAAAACATAAATTTCATATTATTTATTTTTTAAAATAATTTGACATGTATTCTTTGAGAAAATATCCAATACTCCAGACTAATCATCAACTCATATATGGGTTTAAGGGTCCCAAAATCCCGCCCGTAAGTTCTTTATTGGCTTCGAGTGGCATAATAGGGTATTTGAGTATGTGAATTTTTTTCGTATTCTTCCCGTACAATGCAAGGGTGAGAATCTAGTTATAAGTAACTGATATAGCTAAGCAGATGCTCAATCTTGTCTATTGAAATCGATCTCTATGAAAAGCGATCATTTATATATTATGCGCTCAAGTGACTAACACAAATATACGGGCATGTATATTATAATTCTAAATTTAAATAATTAAATTATTAGTGGCCTAAATTAGAATCATAATTAATTAAACTAGTGGCCTTACATTTAGAAACTCACTCTCTTACCGGATGAAATTACACTAAGCTCCCTCCTTCGGAAGTCATTGGGTTGACATCCATCGTTGTTATAGTTACTTTGGGAAGTTTGGAAAGAATGGTCATGGACTCATGTGGACATTTTTGACAAGTCCTTTTCTGAATCGCGGGAAAAAGTCTTGCCATTGGAAGTTTTCGATGGAAAGAAAAGGCTGTCGGAATTTCCAACGGCAGTGTTCCTTCCGTTGGAAATTTCCGACGGCATTGCCCTTCCGTCATAAATTTCCGATGGACTTGTTTTCTGTCGGAAATTTGTTTCTTAAAATTATTTTAATTCTCCTCTGAAGATATTTTTTTAATATCCCTGCCCTTTTTCATACCCTCTTTTATCGAGTAAAAGTTTTTAGTTTGCACAATGTTATTACCAAACATATATTAGATATATCAAACCGACATAATAAAAAATAAAAGGGTTATTTTCACTGTAGGTATCCAACCTTTTAATTTTGTATCAAATTTGTCTTCATTCTTTTTTTAGGCCTATCAAGTCTCTAACCTTTCATTTATTATCGCATTACGTCTCCAACATTATATTACGTCCTCAGTCTTTCAATTTTCACCATTAACCCCGATCAAAATGACTATTATACCCTTAATTCTTTATTTCTACCATAGGTCCTCAACCTTTTAGTTTCTATATAATTTTGTCCTATTATTTTTTGAGTACGTAGAAGCCCAACCTTTTCTTTTTTGTCATACTATATCTCTATTAATATTTTTTATACTAATATTTTAATTCTTACTATTAATATCAATTAAAATTTTCATTCAGTTGTGTTAGAGCTTGTTAGAGTGTGTGGATTTTTTATTTTATGTTGTTCTTTATGTTTTATTTAAATAATTATTGATATAATAAAAATTTTAATAGATATTAGCACTAAGAATTAAAATATTAGTATGAAAAGTGTTAATGGGAATATAACACTTATGTCCTTAACCTTTCAATTACTAATGTTAATTCTAATAAAAATTACCATTAAAATTTTAATTATTTAAATAAAAATAAAAAATAAAGAACAATATAAAATAAAAACTCCACATATCCTAGCCTATGGTGATAACCAAAAAAAAAAAAAAACTCAATTTACACCAAACTTGATGAATACCTAATCCTCGTAAAAAAATATTTTCGATCCGAGAGTTAATATAATAAATCATAATTACAAATCACGTAGTGGATATAGATCAACGTAGATATGCCAAAAAAAAAAACTATTTTCAATTTACAAAAATAAAACCGAACCCTAATATACTAATTCTAATTTTTTATAGGGATATAACACGACAAAAATAAAATGTTGGGCTTCTAAGATCTCAAAAAATAATGAGGATAAATTATATAGAAATTGAAGGGTTAAGGACTTATAGTGAAAATAAAGTATCAAGGGTGTAATAGTCATTTTGATAGGAGTTAATAGTGAAAATTGAAAGGTTAGGGACAAAATGTAACGTTAGGGATGTAATATAATGATAAATGAAAGGTTGGGGACTTAGTAGACTCAAAAAAATGAGGAGAAAATTGATACAAAAATGAAAGTTGGGGACCTACAGTGAAAATAACCCAAAATAAAATGAGTAGTAAATGTCCTCTCCGGCTATTGTTGACTACATGCACGCCGTGCTCGGTTCGAACATGACCATACAATTGTCTTACATGTAGGCCGATTACATGCACTCAAATCATATTTGACAATCCATTTGTAAAAAAACATAGTATGAAATAAATTTTGTTAATGATAATATGTGGTTTATCGAATGAAATATAATATAAAACAATGGTAATATGTGGTTTATCAAATAAAATATAATATAAAACAAATACTTTAATAATTGATGAAGATTTTATCCGCTTATTTGCTGGTTAAGGCTTAAAACAATGGTTGTCAATAAATTTTTTATCAATTATTGGTATTTTGAAAAAATCGCATAAATCAAAATTTTAGTAATCGAAAAAAATTTAGTAGAGAGGATTTTTAAATTTTTTTACTTCCACTAAAACAATGAAAATATATTACAATCTAGAAAACCAGTGTAAAAAAACATTATATTAATTGACACAAGGAAATAAAATTTAGAATATAAAATATATTTAAATATAAATAAAATTTAAATTAAATAAAAGTTCAATGTATTTTAGCATGACCGTACAATGAGGTCAATTCCATGCACTCAAGTAATATTCGACAACCCATTTATAAAAAAATAAATATGAAATAAAAAGTTTAAGGGTAATATGTGGTTCATCCGAAGGGGAAAAAAAACAAAAAAAAACAAAAACTTTAATACTCGATGAATATTTTATTCAATTTTTTGGGTCAAGATTTAAAACAGTGGTTGTAAATAAATTTTTTTTTTTATCAATTATTGGTTTTTTAAAAAAAGCACATAAATCACTTTTTAATTAATAGAATAAAAATTTTATTAGACAATGAAATACTATAATGTAGAAACCTAATGTCAAAAAACATTACATTAATTTTGACACCGATAAATAAAATTTAGAATACAGTATATATTTAAACATAATAAAAAGTTAAATTTAATAAAAAAGCCCAATGTTTTAAAAGGAAAATTTCAACCTTAAAAAAAGGGGAAATTTTCATTATTTTTAAGTTACCAAAATTATCACATATACTTTATATATATTTTGGGGCAAATTACGAACAAGCGCACTTGTTGGGCTGACGGTCAGGAATACACTCCTCAACCCCTCCAGGTCTAGAGTCCAAGCCCCAACCCATGCATTTCATGCCCAGAATTAATTTGCGGTTACGGGTTGGATGGGTCAATGACGTGACCTTCAATGACGGCGTTTTCGGTGGTCATTTTTGCGTCGCTAAAGGGCAGTTTTTTAGGGATGCCTATCATTGAAGACGGGATTTTTACCTAGTTGAATTGCAGTTTCTCTTGCTGAAACTAAATCTTACTTATCGACCCTTTGAGCCACAGTGCTTTTTCATAGCTTCAGTCATAGCTATATATTCAGATTTAATAGTAGACATAGCCAAAATGTGTTGTAAATATAACTTCCAACTAATGCATCCACCACACAAAGTAAACACATAGGAAGTAACTGATTTCCTGTTATCTCTCCAGTAGCATAATTGGCATCAACAAATCCTTTCAGTTTAACTCCCTCAAGATACATGTTAACAACAAGACCAACATCCATAATATCCTTAAGGCACCTCAACAACCACTTAAGTGCTTCTCAATGCCTAATGTCAGGATTAACATATGCTTACTCAATGTAGTAATAGAATATGCAATATCATGTCTAGTAACCACTATTAGATATATCACAGAACCACTAGCATTAGAATATCGAATACTTTTCATATACCCAATGTCATAAGAAGTAGGATACAAATCTTTACTAAGTACAAAGTAAGCAGCTAAAGGAACATTAATGGACTTGGCATAAGCGGTTTAATTCAAAACAAGTACAGATTTAGATCTGTCTTTATGAATATTCATGTCGAGAATTTTCTTAACAACATCCATATCTTTCATATCAAATTTAAAATGTAAATTAGTTCAAAAAAATATTAGAATGTAAAGCCATCTTAGGTTCACCAATATCTTTTATAGAAGAATAGATCAGAAGCATATCATCCACGATTCCACGTGCAAAAGCAAGAAGATAGTCACATTATCATAGAATTTGAAATAGAGACAATTATCGTAAGCATTCCGATTAAAATTTAATTTCTTCATGTAAGAATTAAATTTCTTATTCCATTGCCTTAGAGCCTGTTGCAACCATACAAAGATTTATGAAATAGACACACATAATCAGGTTTGTTACAGTGAATAAAACTAAGGGGTTGGAACATATATTTCTTTTCATCCATAGCACCATGTAAAAAACCAGATTTTATATCTAATTGTTCTATTTTCTAATCAAAGTGAGCAACAAATGAAAACGTACTTCTTGAATTTTCTATTGAATAATCAAAGAGAGATGGGGGATGCTAGAGGAATGGGAGGTAGCTGATGAGTGTGTTTTTACAAACACCCTCTTACTTGAGAAATATTTAGGATATAAGCGGATTTCTACCTAAGTTTGTATAAATATGGTCATTATAGGTAAAAATGTGATTTGGATGCCATTGGATATCGTGCTCAAGAGTTTTTAGGGTGAAACAGTGAAAATTGACGAGTTTAAGACTAACATGCACTTCTTGGAATAAAAAGAAGCCCTATGTCAAGTGTTTGAAAAATGTAAGGACCAATTTCAATGACATCGAGTAGTTTCAGACTGCCATGGAAGGGTTGGAGTCATAAAGGACCAAATTTGAAAGAGATAGAAGTGTTGGATCAAGAAGGTAAAATTTACATCAAGAAGTTGTGATAAGGTTGTAAAATGCATAGTACTACCTACGTACAAGAGAGAAGAATTGCTATAGCTTGTGGTCGGCCTGTGCGATGCATTCTATAACCTCTGCACTGTCTATCCGAGAATGGACTTTCTTTTCATATTTTGGGCCTCTTTTTTTTTTTTTAACCTAAAGAGAGTAGAGGTGTAGTAATTAAAAGGGATGAGAGGAACAACATTGAAAACACACAAACTCATGCTAGAAATCCTATCTTAAAGACTTGGAAAGAGAATGAGTTTAGAGATTGAAACTAAGGCTCTTGAGAAGACTCACATTTTACTACTTGCTTCTCCCACTGCTATTAGAAAGGAGGTTCCCCAGACAGGAAAAAAAATGATGCATGTATTTCTCATTTCTGATTAAATTGGGGATATGGGTAGAATGGGTCGTTAGTTGGGTTCGTGGAAATAAATTATTTTCCTTTTTATTTTTTATTTTTACTATTTTTAGAATTTTTTTTATCTATAAAGTAAGAGTAAAAATGTCATAGGAGACTTTATTAGTAAATTTATGAAAGGTAAGGGACCTATGGTATTGAAAAAAAAAAGTTGGGACCTATAGAAAGTGTAAAGGTTGGGAACATATGTGAAATTGACCCTAAAAAGAAAGACTCAAATTTAAGATTCATATAAGCATGTATTATTTAATGGCAAATTGGCGCTATATAACTCTATTCGTTCACCTTATTGCACAATATAGCCTTAACCTTTAAAATTTGGTGATTCTAACCCTACATCTTACCTTTTTTGCTCAACCTAACTTTTTGAACTTAAAAAGATTATAATACCCTTAATTTCTAATTTAACTAAAAATTAGTAAATAAAAGTAGATAAACAATTAAAAAAACATTATTTGGTTTTATTAACAAAATTAATTTGAGAATTTGGGGACAGCAAAAGGGAGCTGATTGATGTACTTCATAATCCTCCTACGGTAGAGTAGTGTGGACAAAATTGAAATGTGGCTCAATAATGCAAGTCGTCTTTTCAACGTGTATATCAATTTATTTATTATATTTTTCTATTGCTTAAAAATTTTTCTCATTTATATTTTATTTTTATTAGTTTTAAATGTATGGTTGCAGGTGGATCAGCGTGGGGAACTTTGATCTATCCCACTTCTTAGGTTTGTAGACTAGAAAATGCTCCATCAGTGTAGATCCCATAACGTTCGACACGAGTCAAGTATTGTAGCCATTATTATAAAGTACTTAGTAATATTTGATCTAAGAAATAATAAAATTTAATATTCGTGAATATGACTCATTTATTTTTAGTTATTTATTGTTGCATATTGATTTTAATTTAATTAGAATTTGAGTATATTGTTGTCCTTTAATTTGAAAATGTTATATTACGCCAAAAAGGGGAGATTTGAGATTCGAATTGTCAAATTTGAAAAGATGGGGTTAGAGTGGACAATAAAATGAAAGGTTAGAGTTATATTGCACCAAGTAACCATCATTTAATCAGATAAATTTCATATATGCTCCCCAACCTTTGCATTTTGTGCCAATTGAGACCTCATTCTCTTTTATCAACACTATAGTCTCCAGCCTTTTATAAATCTGACGCATGATGTCCCTAATATCATAAAATGACAATTTTGCTCTTACCTTTGAAAAAGGGGGAAAATAATAAAAAAGTAAAAAAGAAAATAATTTCTTCCTCACCTATCTACAACGGGCTAATCTAAGCATGAATTTTTTCCCCTAATTTATATAGGAAAGAAATTATACACACACAGAGCCCACTACCCACCTTAAGTCAAATTGATTTTTTTTTTCATTTATAGTCGGTGTGGAAAAATTTTCTAAATCTGTCCCTGTATCTACCTAGCTATTTTACCCCAAACTCAATTGGAAATGAAAAATTCTGATAGCAAAATTTTTCAAAAGAGGGTGGAGGCGACAAACTCACCCTCTTCCATCATTTCGGCAATAATGTGGGAGCCGATAGAAAAATGGTGGTATCCTATTTTGTTGGTGGAGTTTGTCATTTCCGATCAAGTTGGAGGTGAGAGTGGACAGTTAGGTAGGTAGGATGATGAAGAAATTATTATTATTTTTTAAATTTTTACTTTTTGAAAATTATTTTTCATTTTATTTAGGGAGTAAAGGGTATCAAGGTTATTTTCATGGCATTAGGACCCAAGGCATTGAAAAAAGAGTAGGGACTAAGTTAATACAAAGTGCGAAGGTTGGGGACGATGTTTGAAATATACCCTTTTTAATATAATTAATTTGTGGAGATTATTATCTTTTTAATTTAAAATGTTATATCAAAAACATGAGATTTGAAGTTATATAGAATTGTCAAGGTTGATAGGATATGGTTAAACTACACAGTAAGTTGAAAAGTTACCATTAGATTGCGTCAATTAGCCAAGAAAAAGTCAGTTACTTTCTTTTTATTAATTAATTAAGTTGGATAGTAGAGCCAACAAATAACGTCTTAAGATGTCATGCAACTTGTGTTTGAAAATTTCCAACCTCAGAATATACTCTATTTTACCTTCGACAACTGTCTCACATTTCTTGAAGTCTACGGTGTTACTCAATACTGGAAAATAATTTTATATATAAGAAAGCATATAATAACTTTTAACATTTTTTATTTTTTATTTTTAATTTTTAAAGCATAGTCACAGCAGGTAGACTCAAAATGCCAGCAGTTTTTTAGTTTTCAGGTTTGGATAAATAGTGATCTTCTTTGTCATTAGATGAAATTAAAATCAAATATTTAGTTCTAACGGGACATTTCAATTCTGAGAGCCTTTTCAGGATGGACTTAATCAGTATTAACAGACTAATATACACTAGCATCACTTTGATAGATCATAAAGAAAAAAAGAAAGATCATAAAATAGAGAATATTTTTGTTGCTTATGGTGGGAGAATCTGGAATTAATACTAATCGCACTACAACGGCTGGACTGAATTGGTGAAATTAAAGTTGAAAAGATAATCGAAAACCTAATAGGAAGAAAGATCCATCAAAGAAAAATTGGAGAAGCTGATTTTTTATTTTTTTATTTTTAACACTACAACACACGCCAAATACTCTCCTTCTATAATGTTTTAGAATTAAAAATTCTAAAATAGGTGAATGTTAAGTATACCTTCCATAAACAGTTAGAATTGAAAAAGAAGGGATTAAGTTGAACATTCATTTAAAAATAGAAGCAAAACTAAAAACAAAAAATTCTTAGTATAGTTCCATGTTTGATTTAATGTCTTGTCCATTTCAAGATTCATTATAATTTTTTTTGGTCCCCGGGGGGTTGTGGATTTGGAATTTGACCCTAGCACGTTACTAAAGGCTTGTGTTTTCTTTGAATCAATGGAAGAATAATTTTATCTATCACCAACGTTGATAATTAACCGTCCATTTGACAAATTGGTAACATTTAATAATAAGCATTACCACCTAAATATGGTGACAATCACCAGTGCTAGAACAAATAGCATTACTTTAATTGGTAAATGCAGCAAATGCAAGCGAATGTGTGGTACTCGTGTGGCGTTCACTATTTGAGACACGATGTGCATGGCCGTGTTGCACTGCAAACTTGTGCGGTATGTCCAGACCTCTTACCCTTTTACAAACAGGGTATCGTGACAATGCGCGACGATCAGATACGTTGCTCAAATTTCTTTAAATAATCTACATTTTCGTTTGTCTCCATCACAAATAATATAACTATTACTACTTTAGGTCCAAATTAATAATTAGCTCCGAGACGGCCCTTCTTTGTTTGTTTGTTAGCTAGTCATTGAAGTTGAACACACCATTCAATGCATTTTTGGACACAAGTTTTGTGGGTTTTTGTATGAACTTCTTGATGTTTGTACGTGAAGCAGAGAGATTGGGAGCTCAAGGAAAAATTGGAACTCAAGAAATAAGATTTGACCCTTTTGATTTAGCATTGATAATGGTGCATAAGCCAAAACTTAGTCCAATGACTAATACAAATTAATGATGCTTTGGTGGATCCAAATTAAAATAATAATGCAACTAATTAATGACACTCATTAATAACTCCTTAATTAAGTTATAATCAAACGCTTCTTCACCTTTTTTTTTTATATATATTTTGCCATGGTCCATTCTTGTATCATTGTTAGTTAAGCTTTTTCTTTGCACCAACCAATGGCATACATTTTTTTTTTTTTTTTTGGGATGAAAATATCACATTTTTCATATCAATAATCCTTTCAATTTTGATTTCTTGGTGGCAACGTGAATGATTTCCACACCGCTAATAGAATACTCATATCTTGGAGTTTCTTTTCATCTATTGTTAAAGATCAATCTTGTTTGATGGACAAATCTTGTTTCATGAAAAGATTCATAGTCTAATTAAACTGATATACAACTGAATCTTTAATTTTTCATCTCTCTTCGTACAATTCCCTCTTAATGATGAAAGAAAAAAATGACATATTGGACAAACTTTGATTCAAACAAAATCAAAGTCAACTCGAGCTAGAAAAAATGTTCTAGGCAAACACCTCAAACAAATAATCACACACACACGACCTATTGCCACCACAACGGTACGCATGGTATGATGTGAATTGACAAAATACACACACCCACACATGCATCATAATCTTACTGATCAGTTGAAGTTGACGCATTTTGGGCAAAAATAATGTTAGTATAAATAATGTGATTTACTAACATCTAAGTGAATTTTTCACATCTTTTTGATAAATTTCGCTTCGAATAGAAATATAGAATTAACCTATAGATCTTAGGTTCGATTCCCATATATGAAGTATTTTCTATATTTTATTATTATATGTATTCTCACTATATAGGAGTTTGTATTTTTTATTTTCTTGTGAGCTATGTTTCAGTAGAATAAATATCTATATGCATAAGTGTTCCTATGATGTAGATTTATAATTGTACTTTCAAAAAAAGAAATATAAAATCAGCCTACAGTCAACTTGAGCTAAGAAACACGTTCTAGGCATATATATCGAAAAGGCAACCCTTGCAGTGATAGGATTTGGACCAATAAAATATGTAACGATCAACTCCATTTTGGCATGATATTATCCACTTTAGGCAAAGCTCGCAAGGTTTAATTATTGGGTTTTCATTCAAAAGGTCTCGTGCTAGTTAAAGTGAGTCTTTTAACCTAAAAATTAGTTTCACTTTCTCTACTCAAGTGATGTGGGATTGAAACTGTCACAATTACCCCACTTAAAGACGCCAGCGTCTTCCTTGGCGACACGTATACATTATATGTATGTGTATATTTCATCTTACTAACAAGTTTGAAAGTATCTATCCGAGTCAATCTCAACCTACTTGATTTATTAATTAAACTAGAACTCTAGAACACAAAGTCGAATTGGAGCCCCCACGCCCCCAACCCCCCCCCCCGGGGGGAAAAAGAAAAATAAAATGAAAAAAAAAGTTTCCAATTATTCTGTTTATTTTATTATTGTTTATTACGCTTTTCTTGCTTTTTACTCAACAATGGGTCATGTAATCTTAGATAACTTCCAAGTAGTCTATTGACAGTTGACGTCAAGAATTGGTGGAGCGCTATGAAAAAGAATTAGGCCTTGTTTGATCAACTTTAGATTTTCTCTTTATAAATTTACCTACTATAATTTGACTGTTGATTTGATAAATACTCAATAATCACCATATATTTCAAACTTCAATTAAATCTCCACCACTCATTTCAACTCTTTATAAATTCACTTTATAAATTGAAAATTTAAATAGTTTCAAACAAGCCCTTATTGTTCTATGGAACTTTATAATAAAGAAGATTTAGATTTATTGGAGAATATATGATAAAAATATAAATAAAGATTATTGGGTGGCGTGTGGTGTCTGTATGCCGTGTGTGCGCATTTTGTGCTTATAAAAAAAAGATAATTGTGTGACATAAATTTTTTTTTTTGAAAAATATATGGTTGATATTGATTTGATAAATTTTTTAGTACGTTCCTTTCAGAAACTTACGGAAAGTTTTGTTAAAAAACAATCCATTCATGTGGCACACATGGATTCATGCTATGTGAATTTAAAATACACATAGGTTTAATTGAAAATACATGCATGAGAAGTTTTTTAACAAAATTTTCATAAAGTTTTTGAAAATTTTCGACTTTTTAATTTATACGAATTTCTAGAGAACAAGCTAGACTGAGAAGAAGCTTAGGTCAAAAAAAAATTAATACATAAGAAAAGAAGCTTTAACTATCGTTTGCAATTTTTCCTATTAACATTTTATTCAGACGCATAGTACTTTTTGGAAGCAGAATAGCAAATCTTATCAAATTCATCAGTACACTTCTTAATTATTTAAACTACATTTCAAGCCGGATAGACTTTTTTTTTCCTTCTTTTTTCGGGAACATGGGAAACTTAGGGGAATTATGGGAGAGGTGTGTCTGGCTCAAACCTGAGTCTCCTATCTAATAACTTGAGTATTCAATCACTGTATCACAATTCGAACCACGGTTAAACATTGAAACTAAGAATTTATTTTTCTGTTATTTAATTAGCTTTGCTTTTAATTTCTTTTTACTAAACTATAGGGTATGTCTAGGGTTTATGTAGTTGTTATACATAAAAAACCTTAGTAATAAGCCTTAAAAAGAGGGTAAGAAACTCAATTAAATAAATACCATTAGACTATATGAATATTGACAACAGTAATTATATTAGAGCAGAATATTGACAACCGTAATTATATTAGAGCAGTTCTTACTCAGAGCTTTCGTTTTTTTTTTTTTTTTAAGAAAAATAATTAATTCTCATTCATAATAGTAGTGTCCCTTACATCATTAGCTAGAACACTCGTAAGCCAATATGGAGTTTCTCTAAACAAAGAAGAACAAGATGTAGTGATAGCTCTCCTAGCTAAGGTATGAGCCGCCATATTTCCTTGTCTCTTGACGAATTTAACTTCGTACCTAGGCCGTTGTTGTAGAAGTATTTTGCAATCTTGCACTATCATCCCAAATTCAGATTCGTCTCTGTCCCTCGAATAGATGGCATCGACGACCCCTTTTGCATCCAACTCGAGCACCACCCGCTTGAAGTTCAAACTGACCAGCCACTGAAGAGTATTCCTCAATCCCTAAACTTCTATCTCCCTAGCAGACCATGCTCCATTGATGGTTTCTATTTTACCCACCATAAACTGCCCTTCATCCCCCCGAATAACAGCCCCTAATCCTATTCTTCTTTAACCCGCGTACCATGATGCATCAATATTAGATTTCACAAAGCCTTGTGGGGTTTATTCCATGTCACTAACCGTGTGTCCACCTTTTCCTTGACCTGAACCATTCTCCTTGTATCCAACCATTCATACAAAGATGAAACTCCAGCATGCACAGTTTGCTTTGGCCCTTGAGTTTGACCTTTCCATAATTTTGCATTCCTCTCCTTCCATGTACTCTACATCATGGCACTTCCCTTTGAAACTTCAACACTAATTTCGTTCGCTGTCTCTTTAAAAATCCACTCATTCATTGAAGAACATGACCCCAACGAAATATCCAGATCAGTTTCTCTCCAACACTGCTTAGCATATGAACGAGAGATAAATACATGAAGATTGGATTCCACCTCCCGATCTCACACAAAATACAAGATGGAGACAGTGTCACGCCTCTTTTACACAAGTTCTCCTTTGTTGGTAGGCAGTCCCTACACATTCTCCAAAGAAACATTTGCATCTTGGAAGGTATCTTCAGTCTCCATATAGACTGCCAGTTACCGGTTTCCCGAATAGAGATCGGAAGAGCACACCATCTCTCGAGCCACCCTATACCCCAATTTAACCATATAAGTCCCGTTCTTGCTATAATGCCATACGTATTGATCCAGTCGTGACGTTGAACTCAACAGGATGTTCTTGATATCTTCAATGTCTCTGCTAGAGAATAACCCACAAATTAGTTCCATATCCCATTGTCCATTATGATCAATGAGCTCACTAACCCTCATGTTTTCCAACCCCGGATATACCAAAGTTTCCACACGAAAATTGGGCTCTCCCCGTAACCACGGGTCTTTCCACAGTAGAATACTTGAGCCATCTCCGACCCTCCAACGACAACCCTTTTTCTAGCAAAATTCGAGAAGACCACATACTCCTCCAAGCAAAGCTAGGATTAAATCCCAGCTTAGCATTTAAAAAATCCCCCCGAGGAAAATATCTAGCTTTGAGAATGCGAGAAACTAGAGCATTGGGCCTAACCAGAATATTCCAACCCTGCTTCCCGAGCATAGCTAGGTTAAAGGCCGCCAGATCCCAAAACCCCCCATACTATGATCCTCCCTATGAACATATAACCGGCTCCACCTGTACCAATTGATTCCTCTATCACCATTAGTTTTCATTCCCTACCAATACGAATTCATCATACGTTGTAATTCATCACAAAGAGTAGTAGGCAATAGAAAAATAGACATACAATATGACGGGATGGCTTGAGCCACTGATTTAATAAGAATTGTCCTTCCTGCTTTAGAAAACATTTTACATGCCCATCTATTTAGCTTTTTCCATAACCGCTCCCTCAAAAAGCTAAAGACTTGCTTCTTTTTCCTTTCCACTAAAAAAGGAAGCCCAAGATACCTCTCCGTATCCAAAGGATTTGAAACATTAAGCAAAGTAGAAATACTAACCTTGATTTCTTAGGCAATATTGGCACTAAAGTATACACCAGACTTCGCGAAGTTAACAGCTTGGCCCGAAGCTTCTTCATATTTCCTAAGAATTTCTTTCATCTCAGTTGCCTCTTCCAATGTGGCTAGAAAAAAATAGGAAACTATTGTCTGCGAGGAACAGATGAAATACACTAGGCGCATTCCTTGCAATTCTACAACCATGGATTGCTCTTATTCCTTCAGCTTGATTAATAATCGCTGAGAGTCGTTCCGTACAAATAATAAACAAATAAGGCGACAATGGTTCACCCTGCCTCAATCCCCTTGCTGGAATAATCGGACCAACTTCTCTACCATTAACCTTCATCGCATACAGCACTGTAGTCACACACATCATAATGAGATCAATCCATTCTTTAGCAGACCCCAGTTTATCCACTATAGCCCGCAAATAGTTGTAGTTCACACGATAGTACGCCTTACTTATATCGATTTTCAAGGCCACCTCTCCTTTCTTTTGTTTCTTCTTATGTTTCATGTAGTGTATGATTTCAAATGCCGCCAGTACATTGTCAGTGATACTTCTCCCAGGCACAAACACAGATTGAAATTCTGAAATAATTGAAGGAAGTATACCTCTCATATAGTTGGCCAAGACTTTAGAAATGATCTTATAAAGAACATTACATAATGAAATAGGCCTGAAATACTTCATGTTAACCGGAACTTCACACTTTGGAACCAAGGCTATGCATGTATCGTTGAGTGAGCTAGGTAACGCCTTCTGTTCCAACCATTGTCTACATGAATGTACAATCTCCTCCCCCATCAATGGGTCCAGTTCATACAATTGTATGCCTTATATTGGTTTTCAAGGCCACCTCTCCTTTCTTTTGTTTCTTTTTATGTTTCATATAGTGCATGATTTCAAATGCCACCACTACATTGTCTGTGATGCTTCTCCCAGGCACAAACGTAGATTGAAATTTTGAAATAATTGAAGGAAGTATACCTCTCATACGGTTGGCCAAGACTTTAGAAATGATCTTATAAAGAACATTATCTTAACGAAATAGGCCTGAAATACTTCATGGTAACCGAACTTCACACTTTGGAACCAAGGCTATACATGTATCGTTGAGTGAGCTAGGTAACGCCTTGTGTTCCAACCACTGTCTACATGAATGTACAATCTCCTCCCCCATCAATGGCCACGCCTTCTGAAAAAATGCCACATTAACCCCATCAAGTCCAGATGATTTGTCTGGATGCATTTGACTTATTGCCTGCTTGAATTCCTCACTCGTGAAAGGAGCTAAAAGCCTCTTATTATTGTCTCCACTGATTTTCCTTTGAATGCAACTAATCACCAGGTTAAAGTCTCCTTCATTTACCATAAACAGCTGCTCAAATTATGACTTTGCAACCGAAGCAATACTTTCCCAATCTTTATGCCAAACACCAAGTTCATCTTGAATTTTACTAATCGTGTTTCTCCTCTTTCTATCCGATGCTGCCGCATGGAAGAATTTCGTGTTTGCATCTCCACGTTGAAGCTAAAATTTCTTAGCCTTTTGTCTCCAATATGCCTCTTCTTTAAGTAGTAGAGAGCATAACCGATCTCGCTTCACTGCATATTCCACTGCGTCCTCAGGATTGGAGCTTTTCTGTAATTCTTCTAACTCATTTTTCAACCCATTAATCTGCCCTTTATATTGCCGAATGGAGCTCCTACCCCACTGTGCCAATGACTTCAAACAACTCTAAAGTTTCTAAATTAGCATGTGTCTGATTAACAGTAGTCGTGAATAACTCATCAAAACCCTCTTCTTGTATCCATCGGTTCTCAGATCTGGGTCAGGTACAGAGTGGTACGGCCCTTAAACAATCTGTATCAAGTAATAGGGAAGAATGATCCGAGATAGGGGCTACCAAGTTGAACAGAACGGCCCGCTCGAATTGTTGAAGCCATACCTTACACACCATCTCCCTATCCAATCGTTCCTACACCAAGTTAGCCGTGCCCCTGCCCTTCTTCCAAGTGAAACGATGACCATGGAGAGGTAAATCATGCAACATGCAATCCAAAACAGCCTCATGAAACCCTCTCATCAAATACGCTGGATGGTCATTCCTTCCTGCCTTATCTCCTTGGGACAACAGCTCATTGAAGTCTCCTATCACACACCAAGGTAACTGCGAAATGGATTTTAGATGACGTAACAAATTCCATGATTCTCTACGTCTTGTTCACTCCGGGTGCCCATAGAATCCGGTTAGTCTCCAATTACCATACACATTATCTTCAATAATTAAGTCAATATGGTGATTAGAGTAACCAACAATAGAATATGCATTTTGATCTTTCCAAAGCACTGCCAAACCCCCACCACGACCCTTCCACAGCGAAAGCTCCATTATAAGGGAAATTAATTCTTATTTCTTCAATTTTATTAGCACAAACAAGAGTTTCTGATAAAAAGATTACATCCGGCAAACGAGACTTAACAATCTCACATAAAACAATAACTGCACGAGGGTTGCCAAGTCCTTGACAGTTCCAGCTTAGGCATATCATAATTCCCAGTAGGCCTGGAATCCAGGTCCTACCGATAGTGAGTTTTTTTGTGGGGCCTCCATGTCAAGAGAAATACTGTCAACATTCATAGTTTCTTCTGGGCCTCGTTATCATGTAAATCTCTTCTCCTCTTTCTTTCTTCCGCTAGCTCTAGCCCATCTTCCTCTAGGCCCAATTTTGAGCCCCCACTCGAGATCGGAAGCACTTCTTGAGTCAACAAATTGAGTGTTGATTGGCTTCTTTCCAGAATTATCACTTGCCCTCTTTTCAGCCCCTAGACTACTCTCCTGATATGGTATAATTGGTGTATCTCCCACCAAATCAGCTTACATATTCATCTTTCCTTTTTTGTTATTCACCGAAGCTCCAGTATCTTCCTTCCTCAGCCACCTACTACTCCCTTGCTCGGAATTTCTTCCAGTGCGCTCTAAGCCAAACCCCCCATTCTTTGGTAATCTGATACTCGGGTTTGGAAAATATATCGTCGCAAAACTTTTCAGAGTGCCCCAATAAGCCACAGATGAAGCAAAATGTAGGAAACCTCTCATACTTAAAAGTTACAAAAAACTAGTCGCCACTAGCTCTCGTAATCTTCTTGTAACGCTTAAGCAGAACGCGCACATCGACTTGAACTCTAATACGCATGAAGTTCCTCCATATCCCAGTGTTACTTTTACTGTCATCCTCCTGAAAAACCCCAGTGAAATTGGCCAGTTGTCTCCCTATCGACTCAGACATATATCCGACCGGCAAATAGTAAATTTAGACCCAGAAACTGATGAAAAATAAAGGAACTTGTGCAGGAATTTCACCCACCTTCAATTGGTGTATAACCAAGACATGGTTATCGACTGTCCAAGGGCTGCCTTCCATAACGCGTTTGGTATCAATAGCATGATAGAATTGAAAAAGATAGAGTTGAGAGCTAATATCCTTGACAGCCACTCCCTTTCCCGGCCTCCATATTGTTGCCAATATGTGTTTCATTGCATTGAAGTTGATCGAACAGTTTGTCAAGAACCTCCCAAGCAAACACAACTCCACTTTCTGCCGTTCTTCTCCTGGATCCCCAGTTTCCAAGACCATTTACTCTTTCTCCTCCGGAGACAGTGCCATTCTTGCAAATTGCTTCTCCATTATCTGCTATTCAATAAGATGCCTGAAATTGAGACTGCCACCTAAAACCCTAACCAGCCCTCTAAAGAGGGGGAAATCAAACTCGCTAGTCATTGAGAGAGAATTTCCTTCTTTTAATTTGTATTGAATAATGAATACTATTTATTTATATTAGAGACCGATCTCTAGTTTAGTTTTTATTTTCTTATTGGTCCTTGACTAAATTAATACCCGATGTATTTATGCATCTCCACATATCTCTCAATGTAGTGCTTTTAACTCTCTAATTTAGATAAATAACATTACTATTTTATATTATTACTAATAATAAATTCTTAAGCCTACCTCTATTTACCTGGGAAAAAAACCCTCTCTCTAATTCTCCAGCAAATATGTGAAAATGGTCAACAAGCAGACATTTAGCAGTATAGTACTGTCAAGCATCTTATGTGATGTGTCTATATTGGACAACTAATATGTGAATTGTCTCATTGTGAGATAACCCATATATAAATTGTCTAATATAGACATGTCACGTGTACATATGAGCCTTAAAAGGGACTCGATCTGTATGGGGTTTGTATTCTTTCAAGGTTTTCGCTGGGATTGCGTAAATAATTCCTCCTCTCTCAAGTCTCAAAATATATTATATTTTAAGGTAAAATTAAAGGAATAGAAAAAGAATAACTAATTTATTCAAAAAAGATAGAGAAATCCCATTAACAGCTTTGAAGCATCTTCTATTTTTTTATACAAAAATATCTGCGCCTCCTTCTATGAAGATTTTAGATAAAGACGACGCTAGCTTTGATTGTTTTAATAAATTATAGTAATTAATTTAGCTTTGAGTTGTTAAAAAAGAAATTGTACTTACTTTGGTATATAAATATATCCACAGATGGTGACTACAAAAATAATTGATTAGATCAACGTGGTTGCAACTACTGTGTGTATACAGAGTTAAACAATTGCTATAAACATTTGGAGATTAATGCGTACACGAAAACAGTTCAACCAAAATTTTAGTATGTAGTGCTAGACATGATTGACATGTAGAATGGTCTAATATATATATATTTTTAATTAGGTTCGACTGGTCCAAAAATTAAAAAAAAAAAAATTCACTTTTGCAAGGTTGTTCTTGGCGCAACCAATTTCTCTATGCACTCATTTTATTGAATGTGGGTCTACCTTGGCGGTATGGAGTCTACTAAACTAGTCGATTTTTGCATCAAATGCCGATGTGGAATCGCTCTAATATTGTTTCGCCTCTTTTAGTTATGTGCTATATGTGGTCCTTGGAGTAGCTCACAAAATCATGCGTCATGTAATTCATCGAGAGCTCACAAAATCATTCGTGATGTAATTCATTGAGTTTGTATGTCAGTCTTTCCATCAATAACGGGATTTTGTATAAAAATAATCCCGTGTCGTACGCATACATGACGGGAGGTCATTAGACAACTTACATATAGGTATTCTCTCACTATAAGATATATGAGTTGTCCAATAATCTTTCACAGCATGTGTGTCTGACAAGATAATCACGCCAAATGTTTGACGGGAGACTGAGACTGGGATTTTGCATGATTTTCCTAAAATCAAAGGTGGCTTATATTTGGTAATCCAAAAAACATGAAAGCGACAAAACAACAAAAATCTAGTCATACCCTTTAACATCATTGTAGAGACCGCAAAAATTATGTACCCTCACAAGGGTACTCGGTAGATGAGCATATCTCACGATCATGTGACAATACATGGTGGTTGAGATGAGCTCCACTCTTTTTAAATTAACTGTCCATGTATCACATGAGAATAAGAGTATATTAATGTACCTTCACGGGAACATAATGAAATTTTTTGTTTAAACTGGACACATAGAACCAATTATGTGAATTCGTGCAGGTTTGATGATTAAACAATATGTTGGTGGCTGAGCGTACTTATGATCTACATCCAACTAGTGGGAAATTATAGCATTGATCATTTAAAAATGGCTAAATTGGGTTCTTAGAGCAAAAGATTTAGTGAGATTTTATACGAGGTAAAATCCAAAATTTGCCATCACAACAAGCCATATGGGTCCAAAACACATGGGACATGACAAAACACAAAAATACGTACACTTGAAATGCAAACGATTTGTTTTGATGTTGCCCTTGGAAGAGACGGAATATAATCAACTTGATAGAGCTACATTATTAACTAATGTTTAGCGAAAATTCGATCTCTTTCGGATTTTGTCTGACGGTCCCACAGCGGATATGTCGCCCCATGGATATTTTAGTACTCGACGAATTTGCACGACTCTTGAATTGATCAGTGCACGTGAAAATTGTCCATTGTCTTCCTACTACTTCGCCAGGTCAATTAGTCTTATCTCTGTTAATATTTGGACGTTTATCTTGAAAGATCAACGCTATTGTTGAAAATAAAAGCATACCAATTTTAAAATTTATGTGCTCATTTTTTATCTCTTACCAGATTCTTTGCTGATTAGTTCAAAATCTATCTTAAAAGGTCAATCTACTAATTAGAAGAGTCACCCTAACAATTATAACAAGCGTTATGACCTGCTTTCTTTGATAAAAGTTATTATCCTAATAACATTATTATAGCTCTTCAAAACTTATTACCACCCTATATATGCAATAATAATAAAGATAACTAGAGGAAATGTAGCACCAACATCGGTGTCTTATGACGCTAGCAGCCTGATTGAAATTCTAAAGTAACTGAACTTACAAAAAATAAATAACTACCCTCTATTGGTAGGGTTTCAATTGTTGGGCTTATAGAGTTCATATATGCGTCAGCAATTGACGCTGTAAAGATATACACATGTATAGAGAAAAAAGTGAAAATACAAGTATACGATGAAGAAATAGCGAGAGAAAAAATAGTTAAAAAACAAGGAGAAGGGGGGGGGGTCACCAAGAAAAGATGGCATATATATGGTTTGTGAAGACTGAAGAGGGTAGATTGAGAGGGAGGGTGCTCCTTACTTGACTATTGAGGACCATTCAATTTGTTCAGTTTGGTGGGCCGTCAGTTTACCGGTTCACATGTGAAGGTTGGTGACGAGCATCATCAACCCTATTATTGTTCTTTCCCTACAATATTCTAACTCAACAACCCCCCAACCCCCCCC
>CAVNYN010271555.1:0-39783 GCA_963692815.1 Nyctanthes arbor-tristis | reverse complement strand
ATTACAGGACGAATTGATAAAACAAGCCCCCCCCCCCCCCCCCCCCCACAAACCCCAAAAAAACAAATACTGACTCCTCATCCCCATCCCAAACGACAGGTTGCCGTTAAATTTTAACGTCGTCAACACGTTCCCCGTCCTCCAGTTAATTTCCATCCAATTCTCTCATAATAAATCATAGTATAGCATTATTACTGGATAATTTTTGGATATTTGAAGAATCAATTCAAGTCTTAAAAATTATACTCCCCCTCCGTCGATCATTTTTTCACCTAATTTAAAAAATATAACTAATGTTTTTGAAAAAGTAAAATTTATAAATATTTTTCCTAATATATCCTTCTATTTAATTATTATTTAACTTTATTAGTTTTTGTTTATTAATTTCAATATACATTAAATAAGAGCACATAAAACATTTTTTAAAAACTAACTAATAAAAGTAGACAATAATTTGGGACAAATAAAAAAAGAAACTAAGATTATTTTTATGGGATCTCGAAAGAAGTATGTACTTGAGAATAGCTAATTTGTCACTAGATTCTCTAGAATTAAAATTTTTTATTATTTAGTAGCAAAATATAAAACTTGCTAATCTCCTATTTTTATTGTGTTAATTAAAAATTGCAGTTACTTGTACAGGTTTAAAAATTTATAGATCGTCTATAAATGTTAAAAGTATAACCTAATAAACTAATAGTTTTAATGAAAATATTTTAACGTTGTTTGCTAGTTCTTTTGGCACCAGTTTTTAAAATAACCAATAAAAAACAATTTGTTTGCTAGTAAGAGGATTAATTGTTGAGTCTTCAGAATCCGCTTCTACGTCGATCATTGGTTTTATAAGGAATGAGTGATTAGCAGTCAGCGCTCTAGAAAGTATGAGGCATAGAAAAGCATCAAAGTCAAACATTAAATTTATACGCGATAAAAACACAATCAATGCGTGATGAAGCACAAAACGTGACGAAGTCTAGAGTCTCAAGCTTTAAGTATAAGCGTCGTATATATGAGCTTTTCAGAACACTGCTAATTGTCAAACGTTTTTTAAATTGAATATAAAGAAAACAATGAGTACTATTCAAAACCTCTTGAAAATTTTGTCACAAAGTCTCATATCTAATGCTGCCTGCATGGTTGAGAACACATAATTTTAAAATACACATGACATGTATCTATTTAAACCATATGAAGTAGGAGCTTTTATTACAAAGCTTTCGAAAGGTTTTTAAACAATTCCTAGAAAACAATTTAGTTTGGTATATACATAACATAACGAAAATTTTGAGAAGTTTGACCGATTTTATTTTATTTTGATTTCATAATTTTTCTTAAGAAGGCAAATTGATATGATATCAATATGTTAGGACTGAATAAGGTTAATTTAAGGTGATATTATCACTTTCAACAATGTTTTAAGAATGTGTTAGAGCACAATTAATGTGGAATAAAACTTAAATTTTGAGTTTTATTTGGGGTGTCCCCCACATCATAACTCAAATAATGTATGCCGTTTGGGAGGTAAAATGCAATTTTAGGGGAGGGGAAGAGTAAATGATGGGTTAAATTAAATAACGTCATGTATTCAATTTTTTTTCGTACAATTATAATCTATTTTATGGCAGTACAAGTGCATATAGATATATATCCTATTAAAATACAACGCACATAAACCAAACTACATATAAAATATAGACAAACCCCCACATAGGAGAATCAAATAGGGGATCTCTATGTCTCAGGATGTCAACTTTAGCCCTCTAACAAAATAGACTAAAGCCTCAGTGGTACCACGTGTCCAATTTCTTATTCCCCCATTTTCTCCAGCCCTGGCTTTTTTCTCCTTAACTTTTTTCTCTCAACATTAATCTTTCTCTTAGTTTTTTAAAGAATTTAAATATGTATTAAATTAGTAGTATATCATATTAACATTTTAAAAATAAATTAGTATGATTTTTTAAGTAAATAAAAAGTAGTATTATTTTTACGGGTCACAAATTGATATACCCTTCACTCATAATTTGACTCTTTGGGCTTGTTTGATTATCAGTATTTGTTTAAATTTAGGAAAATTATAATAAAATGAGAGATAGAGTAAATATTGAAAATGTAAAAAAAAATTAAAATATATTATTATAATTTAGCAATTATCAAATTAAATATTAAATTAGTAGTAAGTAAAATTATAATTTAAGAGAGTAATAAAAATCAAACAAACACTTAACCGTACTAATATATCAGAAATAATATTATATATAACCTAGTGATAGCAACGAGGCGGATTTGGGATAGATCGGCCCCGCCCCACCCTGATAACATTTTCTCCCGGCCCACCGCCCCGATTATTTCAGGTCGGGGCGATTCAGGTTGGGTCACAGGGGCGGTTCGGGGCACTTTTACTGCCCCGTTTAATTTTTTTTTTTTTTGGATTTAGTGGTGAATTTTGAGGTTTTTAAGCTACTTAAAATTAATAATCACCTTCAAAAAAAAATTTTACTAAACTTTAGGGTTTTATAATTGCTTTTTTCCCTTTTTTTTTTAATAAAAACATACTAATGGATTGGGGTGGTTTGGGGTCATCCCCACGACCCATGCCAGGGCGGCAGATCAAGCCCCAATCCTCCCCGCCAACCTGTAGGGCGGTTTTTTTTTTTTTACCCCATTCAATTCAGGGCACCACGAATTAACGATCAGGTCAGGTAAGTTGCCATCCCAAATGTAACTGCCTTTATATGAAACAACTGCACAGAGGCACTTAGGCAGGAAAGAAAAAATCAAAGCAACCAAAACACGACAAAAACTGAAGACTAGTAACAGAAGGTTAGACAACGTTAAGAAGGGTCCCACGTGGGCTAATCTAGTCAGACACTGAAAGATCAATCAATCCTGACGGCCCGCTCTGTCTCTCTCACACGCGTCCTTCCTAGGAAGAAGGTCGGTGCGAACTATTCCACACAACTTCCTCTCTCTCTATCTTCTCTCTATATATGCACCTCATTTCCATCTCATACGTATACATATATCAGAACGAGAATGTTCTGAAGCAAAATCCTGCATGGAATTGGGGGTGTAGTGTTTGGGCAGAACAATCCCTGTTTTCAATTTGAGTTTTTTTGTTTTATTTTTCTAATTTGGGGTTGTGTTTTTTTTTAGCTGATTCTTGGATAGGTTTAGGTAAATATAATTTTAGGTGAAATTATTAAGGTTGTAAATGGCTACGGAGGTTTTGAGACCACATGATTTCTTAGCAGAAAGGTTCCGGCCGTCTCCGGCGGCGTTTCATCGCCGGAAAAGTACGAGACACGGAGATAATGGTTACAGGAAGCCGGTTGTCCGATCTGAAAGGTCGGATCAGAAGAAGAAATTCAACCACCAACACGAGAATTCGGTTCCCAGGAGATCGTCAAGCGGCGATGAAGTAAAATCGAGGAATATTATGGGGCAGGTGACGATTTTGAGACGAGGGCAATCGTTGGACTCTCTGAATCCGAAAATTAACAGCAACAAAAAAATGCATCCGCCAAAGCATGGCGCTGTAGACGATATGGCTGTTTATGGGACAGGAAGAATCAGTCCCGACGGCCCGGAAATGGTTCCGAAGCAGATCCGGTTGGTGGCTCCGGCAGCGGCTGCTTCCCGCAGGAGTGGTGCAGATATCTACGCCGGATCGGCGTTTTCCATGTCACCGTCTCCTAGATCTCTTCCAGTGCCTTCGTTTTTTAACAACAAGAAACAAGACTCTGCACACAAAGTGTTCGACGATTCGGCTACAACAGATTTGAGGCGATTGCTTCGTCTCGAATGAACGATCTCAGTTAGAATTCTCGTTGTTAGCTTTTTGGGTTCTCAAGCTTTTGATCTGGGATTCCTTCTGTGAAATTTTTTGACTACAGAGGAATCACAAGGTCAAAAATTGAGATGAAAAAAAGCTTCTTCAAGTTCCTGTGTTTAGTCTTTCATGGAGTTGTAACTTATGTGGTGGTTTAACTTTGGAGGGTAGGTTGTTTGGGGTAAATTGGAGTGCTTTTGCGGGGTGGGTTCGGTAGCGTAGGGGTGTAAAGAAACGTTAGGAAGCGGAAGTGGGTGTCAGGCGGCGGCGGCGGCTGCTGCCGAGGTGTTGAAGCAAGCTGTATGAAGGAGGCATATAATAAAAAATTATTATTACTAATAAATGATGATGATAAGATAATTTAGGTAAGTTCATTGTACATGCTTTGGTTCGTGTGTTTTCCCCTGTGTTGATACTTTTATCATTTTACTTTTTATTTTATTTTTTAATTTTAATCATGATTGCGATGAGATTCCGTATTGAGATCAAAGAGAATCCATTAATCTGTAATAGGCAAAAATGTGAACAAAAGTTGTGACACGGGTTTAGGTCTCGGGTTCAGTTCGGTTTTAAAAATGGCAAGTCCAAACGGTTTCGGTCTCGGTTTAAGCTCGGGTAATAAATTTGGTTTTTTTCAGACTTTTTCAGACTTGTGAAAAAAATTTTCTATAAACTTAGTAACGTAAAAACACATATAAACAAAGTTTAGAATAAACAAATAGAAGAGTTTTATAAGCAATAAAAGTATAAACATCTCTCTGTAAGATAGAAGCACTAGACTTGCTTGTATTTTTTATTTTTTCATTTTAACAAATCTAAAATTATTAAATATTTGAAATATATATCATAAATTGGAAAATAAATGTAAAAATCATAAATATTATATATATTTTATAATTTTAATAATTTTATAATACAATTTTGATATTTTCAAAATATAAAAGATAGATAATACTTACTTTATTATATATTTATAGAGATTAAATATTACAAAAATGATGTAATTGTAAAAAATAAATAACACTTACAACTTAAAATAAAAACAAGAAAATCAATTTCATATTTTTTACTAATAAGAAAACTACTTGAATAAATGAGAAGATGTATAAGCACAAATTCTCTACGTCTATATATAAATATATTTATATATATTATATAATAATAGCACGTAACTTAAATAGAGTCAATAAACTTATTTTAAATTCGAACAATTTTTTTAACAAAATCCTTACAATATTGCAAATTCTAGTAACATTATATATTAACACAATTATTCTTTACTATTTCTTAAAAAATAATATAATAATGGTGATTTTAAAAAAAGTTTATTTGTCAAAAAATTTCAACTTGAAAAAGAAATTTAGTGGTATTGTTTTAACTTTTTAATTGTCCCACATTGAAAGTTTTGTAAAAAAACAATATGATTGGAGCTTATAAATAAGATGAGTATTTGTGTAAGTGACTATGTAAATGAAATTTTGTGGACTTTGAGACAAATTAATAATTGTATTGATTCTTTATATTTAATTTAAAGTTTAAATGATTGTCCCACATTGAAAGTTTAGTAAAATGTCAAATAATTAGAACTTATAAATAAGATGGGCCTTTTGTGCAAGTGAAAATGTAAAGGAAATAGTTTTAATTCTTGTCTCTTGACTATTATGAAAAGTAAAAGTCGGGTTTCAATTTATATATTTAAAAAAAAAAGTCGGGGTTTCCAGGTTTTCAAAAAAAAACCTAGGACCGAACCTGTTTGGGACCGGACCAGACCGGACAGGTCTTTTTGGCCACAAAGCCCAGACCAGGACCGGCCCGTTGGGTCCGGTTTCAGTCCGGTTCACCCAGTTCCGATTTTTTTGCACACCCTCAGTTATGACAAACTGATTAGAAATGTAATTTGGTTTTGTCACTTTTTTTTTATGGGTAATGTTATATGTACATATGACAGATATGAGTATATAAATATGTTTATAGATAAAGAATAAAATTATAATTCTTATTTATGTTTAATGCATATGAGGAGAAGTTATAATTTTATATACTTTTTCAACATATTTTTATATTTATCTGTATAAATAAATAAATTTATTTTTTATTTATGGAGAGTCTGTCTTGAATTAGAAGTCACGGGAGGCCTGTTGAGGAGGCCGAGCTAGCGAAAATGACTCATACATGTAACTATATTCCTGGGAAATCATACATGTTGCCGTTGATGAGTGTATTTAATGATACGATTCACGTTATTTTGATTTTTTCCATGTTTTAACGTACAAGGAACTCGTTTCACCAAAAAAAAAAAAGAATAAAAAGAAAAAAAGAAAGAAAGTACAAGGAACTATGATGTTATCAAATAATTTTTATTATTATGAAATAGAAATTGTAATTAGCAAAATGAATGGTAGATATATTTATATTTATGTTATAACACACACCACCGTAATAATGAGATTTATTTATGAATAAAATTAGTTTAAGTTGTTTGATTTTCATTATTTTCTTAAATTATAATTTTATGTGATTTTATATTTGATTTAACAATTATTTAATTATAATTATATATTTCAATTTTTTTTTACATTTTTAGTGTACATTATATATCTCTTTATTATAATTTTTTTAAATTTAGATAAATAATGAGAATCAAACAAGTTATAATTAAACTTTATTAGAAAGAAAAGATGGAATCTTCAAAAATAAAAGAAATAGAAAGAAAGAAAGAAAAAAAAAAAGGAAGAGATTGGTGGAAGGGAAAGACTTTCTTCCGCTCTTTTTTGACGAAGAAAAGATTTTATTATTATCACCTTTTTTCTGGGTGGGGGTTGGGCGGAGTTGACTGTTGAGGGGGTCTATTTCTTTACAGCTGGTCTGGGCCAAAAAATTGCATCACTCACCCACCCCCCACACCGTTTGTTGCCGGGCACCTTCCCATAATGCGCGTTGAAGCATCAACCTTTCTTTCTATTATTCAACGACTCTAAACATATAAATATTATTATTTATTATTATTACTATTATGAAAATGACACAAAACAATTGAAGATTTGATTTCCTTAATTGCTTCAATAATAATAAAAAAATTTAATAGTATAGACCATACACTAGAGTCATTATTACTTGGTTGATGTTCACCTTGCCAGAAGCGTAAGTAGAAGATGGTGGAAGGGATGGTAAGGAGTTGAAACTTGGTGATATGTAGTCGAACCACTAATTCTTTTTTTCAATTTTTCTAAGGGCAAAAAAAAATTGATTTGTTTGGAAGATGGGCACCACCCTCAGCTACCCCTCACTTACGCCCCTACACATTGCATTCAATATGAGAAAATAATAAGACAAAATTTCAATCTCTATTAAAATATTGAAAATTTTCAAAAATCTCTTGAAATTTTTTTAATAAAACCTCTTATTCTGTGTGACATATATAGATACATGAGACGAGTATTTTAAATAAGTCACGTGTATTTTAAATATACGTGGTGCGTATCTATATAAGCCACAGGAGCTGTGGGGTTTTGTTACAAAACAGCACATTTTAGAAAAGGACTCGTTAAAATGTTTATCCAATGCCACATAATAAGATAATCTAAACATTATACAATTTTAAATACTAATTAAGTCTTGTAATAAACTGTTTAATTGGTTATCTCAAACAATTTCTAAATATATACACACACATATATATTTTAGAGTTAATTACACCAAATGTCTCTAATCTTTCAAGTAATTATCGATCGTGTTTTCAACCTTCAATTTTTTTTCTAGGCGTCTTCAACCTTTTAGGATCGTTATACCCAACGTCCTTAGAACAGAAATTGTTAATTTTTTCGTTAAGTTGAGGGTATTATGAAAAAATACAAAAAATTAAATATTTTAATTTTTTTTGTTAAAAAAAGAAAAGTGAGAGGAGACACCCCTTTTTTTTACGGCTGAAAATAATCCATTTCCGACAGCCCTTTGAGAGGGGGAGGGCGAAATCTCACCCCCTGTGCTGTGCTGCCGTTTCCAACAGTCAAATGGCAGCCAAAAGGGAGGGGAGACTCTCTTTCTATGCTATCGAAAATGGCAGCAAAGTGCTATAATTTCTAGTAGCACAGAGAAAATACTCCCCGCCTCCCCTTCCCAAAGGGCCGTCAGTTGTCAGAAATAGCAACCTTTCCAGGGACGTTATAGCCTGTTCTGTTTATTTTTTGGAACTCATTTTGAGTCTTGTCTTTCAAGAGTAAATATTAAGTAAAAGAATGATTTCATTTCCCTTATTTTAAGCATTTTAAAATTTTTAAACTGAAATCAAAATAAGGGAAATGACATTTTGTCCTCTTGAGTTCCTCAGTTAAAAAATTTGAAAATGCTCAAAGTAAGGGAAATGAAATCCTTCTTTTACTTAATATTTACTCTTGAAAGACATGACTGAAATGAATTCAAAAAATATAAACAGAACATGCCCTTATAAGCGTAACGATCTTAAAAGGTTGAGGACGCTCAGAAGAAAAGTGAAAGGTTGGGGACGTGATCGATAATTACTTGAAAAATTGGAGACGTGATCAATAATTAACCCTATATTATATATATATATATATATATATTATATATAAGTGAAACACTATCTCGACTTGTGTTAATATGAAAGATAGAGAGAACATATATTACATTTCTTTAAAGGTATTTACATGTACATGAATTTTTGTATTCTCTTTGAGAATATTTGTCTTCAAGTCATTATTTTTCTTAGTATACAAGTCATTTTATTTGATACAGCTGCCCAATTACAAGACTTGAAATTGGTCCGTCCCCAAAAGTTTTTCTTCACGCTGCAACTTGGGCAGCAGCTAGCCTAGCAATGGGCACCCTGTTTGGACACACCATTAATTAGCTAACGGCACGTCAAACAATGGAGATTAATCTAGAATATAATGTATAATAAAGAGGTAGTTAAAATATTGTTTATTGTACTATCTAAGAAAAAGAGAGAGTTAAAATCATGTTCATTGTAGTGTCTAATCTTGTTCATTCAGTGTATAGTACCCCACATAAGTGTTAATAAACTCGACTTTCACGAGATGGGAATGTATGAGAACTTCATATTAGAGGTTGTTTATTATTGTTTTACCTGAAGGGAGAGCAAGATACATAGTCCAATCCAACCTCAGCAAAGAACGCAACAGAAGAAGGCTCCCCACCATGTTCTCCACAAATTCCAACCTGCCATTTTGACATATCATTATATGAAATGAAACTACTCAAGGTTCGGCCGATGCAGTATAATAGATAAGATTTTAATGGTTGAAAATGAGCATTTAAGCTTTGAAATTCCAGATAGCCATAATCTGAGCTATTGGACAAGAAAACTTGTTCTGGCAAATGTTCTACTATCCTACTCATATATCATACACTGATGCATTGGAAATTATATTGTAATGACAGTCACCTTCAGGCTCGGCCTAGCTGCACGACCTCTCTCTGTCGCCAACTTGATGAGTTGACCGACACCTTTCTGATCAAGCACCTATTTAGGACAAGACATATGGTTAAGGAATAGAGAAAATACTATTTGTAGATAATCGTTCAAGCAATCTTTTACATAATTAGAGTAAACTCACAATCTTACCCCTCTGTATTGTGTAATTGAGGAAAAATGATTTAAAAATAAGACAGTGAATTTACCCTATTTTTTAAAAGATTGTCTGAATCATTATCTACAAATATCGGGAGTCTGATGCATAATCAAATATTCGTCCATCTGTTTCTAATAGGTTCCTATGAACTGAAAACTAACCTCAAATGGATCATTTTGGAGAATTCCCTTGGACAAGTATATCGGAAGAAACTTGCCAACGTCGTCTCTACTATACCCAAATGTCATCTGTGTGAGATCATTTGTCCCAAAGGAGAAAAACTCTGCTTCCTTTGCAATCTATCCAAATCAAACAAGTAACATAGTTCGTGAAAACAACGTTCATGTCTAAATAACCTCAAAGAAATATCCACATACCTCGTCTGCAACCAAAGCTGCTCGAGGAGATTTCTATCATTGTGCCAACCTTATAGCTCAATGAAGTCCCCGTCTCTGAGAACACCTTTTCTGCAACCTCGCGGATTAAACTCACCTGATGTCTTAGTTCCTGCCGCCACATGACACATTTGTCTTTAGTTTCATCCTTGTTTTCAATTTTTTTTCCCCTTCAAAATTTTGACAATAAGAAATAGGAAAACAAGGACATGACATGCCTGCGGTGTTCCGGTGAGAGGAACCATTATCTCTGGAAGGACTGTAACTCCCTGGTTGCTCATAGAGATGGCTGCTTGAAATATTGCACGAGCCTGCATTTGTGTAAGCTCTGGATACGAAATTCCTAGCCTGTCAAAATTTAACGAAGTCCCAACTTAGAAGTCATGAGAATTTATTCTAGACATATTGTAACAGGAAATGATAGTGTTTACAAGAAAGTAACCCACCGGCATCCCCGAAAGCCAAGCATGGGATTCACCTCTGATAATTTCTCAACCCTTGAGTAAATTTCATCTTCGTTCATGCCGGTTTCAGAAGCTAGTTCCTCAACAATCTGTCCTAGGTCACCTTCTGGTAGAAATTCATGGAGTGGAGGATCCAAAAGTCTGATTGTAACTGGAAGACCTGCAAATTATAAAGCATTTACAAAAAAAAGGGATGGTGAATTTTGCTTCTTTCATTTTATGAACCGGTCAAGAAAAGAAGTACCATCCATTGCACGGAAAATTCCTGCAAAGTCGGCTCGTTGATAAGGTAACAGAAGGTCTAAGGCTTGCTTTCTCTGCTCAGGAGTAACTGCCATTATCATCTTTCTAACGGCCTTGATCCTCTCGTCAGAAGCGAAAAACTGAAACATATACCAAGGTATTGTGGGCAAAAATTGTCGGAAATTATATAAATTGCTCTAGATTTGAGATGATTGAAAGCCAAAAGTAGGAAAGCTTACCATGTGCTCTGTTCTACACAAACCAATTCCTTGAGCACCATTGCTTCTAGCCGTTAGCGCGTCCTCAGGAGTGTCAGCATTTGCCATAACCTATTAAACCCTCCAAAAAAAGTATATTATTCTCTTCCATTTTATTAAAATATGATATGGATAGAATGAAATTTGTACAGGCACAGCACCTTGATTCGTCTTATCTCGTCTGCCCATGCCATGAAAACCTCCAAATCCCCTGTCATAGCAGGAGGAGAAAGTGGTTGTTTACCCAAGATCACTTCACCTGTAGAACCATTCAGTGATATCCATTCTCCTTCATTTATCACTTTGTCTCCAACAACGACCACCTGAAGCACAAGAAAATGGTAAAAACTCCTAAAATAGCAAAAAGTATGCCAATAATTGAAGTAGACAGATCGGAATCCAACCTTGTCAGAATCATTAACACGGATATCAGAACAACCAGACACACAACATTTTCCCCAGCCACGGGCTACAACAGCAGCATGAGATGTCATGCCGCCTCTTGCTGTCAAAATTCCAACAGCTGCGTGCATGCCTCCAACGTCCTCTGGACTTGTCTCGGTTCTCACCTTCAATCATTGCAACTCGTGAAGAAAAATTCATTTTTCATGTTCAAAACTGGAGGAGCCTAAATAAGGCGATGAGTTTACCAGAATGACACTCTTTCCCTGTGCATGCCATTCTTCAGCGTCTACTGCACTGAACACAACTTGGCCTACTGCTGCTCCTGGTGAAGCCGGCAGGCCCTTTGCTATCACTTTTTCTTTGTACGCTGATGGATCCTCGAACTAAACCAAAGACAAACATAAGAAGCATATTGATTTTAAGACTTCATAGTACATTTCAAAATGCATGTATGTACCTGTGGATGAAGAAGTTGGTCGACATGTTGTGGCTCCACCATCTTTACTGCAGCGCGAGTGTCAACTAGTCCTTCATTAACCATATCTACAGCTATCTTTACTGCGCCTTTACCAGTACGCTTGCCTGATCTGCACTGCAACATCCATAGTCGATTTTCTTGGACAGTGAACTCAATATCCTGTATTTGACACAACACAGACACAATTACATAATATTATCAAGTTGATTAAAACAAGATCAAGATGGATCATGTACATTAAAAACATTACCATCATATCTTTGTAATGCCGCTCTAATATTTCACAGTTGTCGAACAACTCTTTATAAGCTTCAGGCATGCAATTCTTCATCGTATCCAAGTCCTCTGGTGTTCGTATTCCGGCAACAACATCTTCGCCCTAGACAAATTTAATTATCACTGTCAAATAACCAACCAATGCAGCATGTAAACTGCAAAATGAATTGAATGGACACCACTGACCTGGGCATTGATTAGGAACTCCCCGTATAGCTTCTTTTCACCTGTGCTTGGATTCCTAGTGAAGAGAACTCCTGTTCCTGAAGTGTTTCCCATGTTTCCAAATACCATACATTGAATGTTCACAGCAGTTCCCTTCAAACCAGTGATGTGGTTAATGTTTCGATATTTAATGGCCCTCGGACTATCCCATGAATCGAAAACCGCTTTCACAGCCAACTCCAACTGCTTTTTAGGATCTAAGAATGGATACAAACATGATTAAAGAAAGACGACAAATTCCATAGAAAGCACAAGAAGCAGCAAACTGCAGATGGTACAATATGGTACCTGAAGGAAACTTTTCGCCCTTGGCTTCAACATAGACATGTTTGTATTGTTCTATCAGCTCTTTAAGATCAGATGCTGTTAGGTCAGTGTCGAGGTTTTTGCCTTTGTCGTGCTTCATGTTTTCTAACTTCTCCTCGAACAATGAATGTGGAATGCCCATTACCTTCAATCAATCATATAAGAGAAACACATTAGTATTGTTCAGCTTAAACATCTTTTTTCTGTGTAAGACAAGTTTATGGCATCAAAGAGAAAACCTACAACATCTCCGAACATGTCCAGGAACCGTCTAAAAGAATCATATGCAAACCTCTCTCAGATCGGAAGAGCACACGTCTGAACTACTTCATCATTGAGCCCAAGATTTAGGACAGTGTCCATCATGCCAGGCATAGAAATCTACAAGTATATCAAACAGATTCATCCTTTTATTTCTATGGCTATACTAACTCTATTATCGGAACCATAAAATGAGTCGAGAACATGGATATCATAATCAACATTTGAGCCAGGGGGTCATACCGCAGCACCAGATCTGACAGAAAGGAGGAGAGGCTTGGAAGGATCCCCAAGGAAAGCCCCCATGTCGCTCTCCACGACCTTCAGGCCTTCCAATATCTCTTCCCATAAACCTTGTGGCAGCTTCTTACCAATCTGCTGGTACTCTTGGCATGCTTCTGTAGAGATGGTTAGCCCCGGAGGCACAGACAAGCCGATGCTTGCCATTTCAGCAAGATTGGCACCCTTTCCTCCCAACTGCAAGAAAGAAAAGAAAAGAAAAAAAAAACATACATAATTTCTACTGGCAACAAGAGCAAGTTGGCCAAGTGCTTCCAACTATTGATTCATCAAACTAGTAGTAATTTATCATCAGACACTATCGATTCACATTAGTATATTGAGAATTTGAACTTGTAAATTTAAATAGAATACTACTAAGAATTTTAAATACTACATTTTCAATTCATATAAGTCCCTAGACTCAAAAGACTCCGGTAGTTATGACTTTTATTTATACAGCAAAGTATAATCGTATTCTATAAAGAAATCTCAAATTGCCATATATTGTTTAAAATCCCTTTAGGGTAGAGAACTGGAATAATATCATTGACTTACCAAGGATTTCATGCTCTTGTTTCCCTCACTCCTTCCCTTGCCAAAAGTGAATACGCGCTTTCCAGGGGAAAAAAAATCAAGTCATTTATAAGAAATTTGATGCCTATATATTAGAAAAGAGCAGAACTACTGAAAACAGGTCAACTAAAGCAATAAAGGAGAATCCTTAAACATCATAGTAATTAGTTCAAGTAAATTGATCAGCCATATGATTATGAAAACTTATATTGGTTTCTGTAATAACAATGACTAAGCCTCATTTTTGAAAAATTCTGAAGCTGACTATTGTGATCAAACATACTATAGTAGCAAGTAGTAACACCACCAACAAACTAAGTTTTCTTTTTTTTTGGCCCCTCGATGAATTTCCGGTGGACTGTATGAATTTCTCTTCCTATAACAACATCAACAAGAAAAGAATTGCTCCTGATAAGTTTCAAGTCAACAACAAAGTAAGGGAGCTCCATGCCACTCTTAACCCCTAGGATACCAGCAATTAGATGATAAAGGTTGGATGCGTCTAGGAGTACAGTAGACTCATTACTGCTAATAATAAATAAAAACAAGACAAGTAAATTAAGGATCTCAATTAATCATTTGAATAGGCTTCTTTATCTACTTATTGGTTCTCCATTTACTTGGAATGTACATGCTAATGAATTAAAAGCAGAGTACCGGGCACTCATGTCTAGTCTTCTGTGCTAGACGTCACAAGATCGAAAGTGCTCAGGATGCTCTCTATAAGGAGAAAAGAATCCAAAATTACTGCAAAAAGTTACAAATTTTACCTTCATGGTGGCAGAGCAACAAAGGGTGATCCAAGAAAGTTTTCCAAAGAAAGAACGGAAAATGTTTTCAGTTTCAGACTTCTATTGAAAACATACACAAGCTTTATATATATATATATATATATATAGGCACATGTTTAAGTATTTCCATGATGACTAATCCAAGCCTTGAGAAAATGACAAGAAATGCCGCAGAAGGCCTGCTGTGTGCATATATGTTGTAGGTTTGAAGGTTTGAAGTTATCCTTTCATTGATGAAGTAATAGAGAAAATTGAAATTCTGTTTCTATCCAATCATGTATTAAATGTTTCTTTCTCACAATGGCATGGTCTACAAGTTTTGGATGAGACAGGACAACATATATTGAAAACAAAGTAGACATGCTGAGAATAGGTTGGTATGTATCGTGTTATATAGTTGCAAAAACTATCACCATGCTTGGTGAGTTATATTTCTATAGTTCTGTTATGGAGACCACATAGTATTTAAAAAAAAAAAAAAAAAAAAGAATGAAGTAAGACCTCATATGTAGGTTTATGTATCCACATGTGAATTCATTCAGATGGTCTCTATATGATGGTTTCTATAGCTAATTCATATATTTGTGATAACTTGATGACTATTTGGTTGTACCATATCTATTTAAGGAGCCGCGTTGTTGAGTGTCCAAGTCCAATTGGTGAGAGTGAGTAAAGCATTGAAGTAATCTGAATGGATTTGCTAGAGCGAGCACCTATGATCACTGTGGAGAGTGGGGACTACTTGAATAAACTCAACTTTGAGTTCATGAATCCACACGTGGGTTCTTATATTATTATTATAATATATGAATTAATACCATAAGAATCATAGCCAGGTCAAGAGTTTTCAAATTGACAATGGATCTAGTCCTAGTTCATAAAACTGTACTTTTCATCAAGTGATTTATAGAAGTTTTCAACATTTGCTCATCGTGATGGGAACGTCTCTAACTTATTTCTTTTCATCGTATTTTTTTAAATCTTTAATCAGAACAATTTGCACTCATCTAGCATCTGTGTCCAAAAAGTTCATTTACAATGCTCCTAAATAATAATTTACATAAAAACTAAAAATATTAAAATGTATTAATAAACGCATAAATATAATTTTCTAATAAAAAATTCAAGATATATATTACCTTTTTAGTGGTGGGAGGGGGGTCATATACTGGGCTGAGTATTGCTTGTAATTGAATATTGGGCTCTCTTTTGGGCTTTGGGTTTAGGCTTGAGAACCCACTTGCCAGGATCTGAACCCGAGCCTGACCCGAACATCTTCTAGACCGAATGGAGGACGGGTTGGCCTGGAAAAGATGATGATCCATTTGATCTGCATACCCGTACTTCTCCTTCAATAGCCTCCCAGTATGTACATCATTTGCAGCGAAGCGTACAAGCATCCGTTTCACAGATGAAGACATTTTGTACCCCCTGTCATAGTGCACACATAACAGTTATGGCCGGGATACTCGATTGTAACCGATTATCACGTGACTGATATTTTACAATATTTAACATCAACTCATATATAGCCATATGCATATACAGAAATGAATATCGTGTATCACCCGTTTGTCCTGAACCCATTAAAAAGTGTTTTCCATGCAAATAATACTATACCATATTGAACTCTACGAATGACATGATCACTAACTTCCTTTTATTTTTTCTACTCTTGACTACGCTCTGCCTAATCAAACTTACCAGAAATATCAGACTAATTTCCGATTCTTAATTATTCACAAATGGAGGGATGTTAAAAAAAAGACATTCATTCGTAATCATAATCAAGAAGAGAAACATCAAGACAAGAGATTCATGGCTTCATGCATTTAAGCAAGTGATGATGAAAGCAAATTATATATGATGATCAACAAACAAAGATAAGTACTAAAATCAGTTGAAGAAATTCTTGCATAATAATACCTTAGTATGATAAGACTTTGGTTGGACAGAAAATTCTCCCTCTCTCTCTCTCTCTCTCTCACTCTCTCTCTCTCTCTCTCTGTATTGAAGCTCGAATCTTTCTCCAAACTCAGAAAAATGGAGGTTGTCTGTATTGTATGTATATATGTTTGCGGTGTGATATGGGCAAATGTTGTGAGGACTGAAAATGTTTGTATTTTTTGGCACTAGGCAAGAAAAAGGAGAAAAAGTAAGGATTGGTTATATGATTTGTCATGAGACGGGAGAAGCCAATTGGCACCCATCCCAATGAATAGGGAACATAATAAATCTATGATTGTATTTTATCACAACTAGATATTTCTAATTTCCCCTTTGAATTTTGTTTACTTTGGAAAATAAAAATCAGAAATAGAATATTTTACACATCATGTGTTTTATTTTACTCAGGTTAAGCAAGGAGTCGGACTAAGCTACAAGAGCAGGGTTTTCTAAATCTCTATTGCAAGTAGCATGTTGTCACGTAGTTGCGCCGGGGAAGACATGGCTTGCATTCGGCAATGTTTCTTTTCTCAAGAATTGAAAGAAAATTGTTAAGCATATTTGTATGCAAGTTTCGCTCTAGAGACTACGTGATCCCCAATATGATGACCACATATATAATTATATTATAAAAAATGTAAAAACTCAGATATAAATTTATAAATTCACATGTGGATTCATTCAGGTGGTCTCTGTATAGTGTCTCTATAACAAATTTATTCTTGTACATCACAATTTTCCTGTGGGTAAGGTTTGCACAAATTGATAAATTTATATCGCAAAATAGTAAGTAGGGAAAATCCTAAATATATATAAACGGCATATTGGAATTGACACTGTACATTGCAATTGAACCACTATTTTTTTATTTCCAATATTACCTTTCATTCACTTTACTCCTTTTTTTTTTTTTTTGTCTTGGCCACGGTTCCAGAAATCACCCATGTCGTGCTCTTCATTTTCTCTCTCTTTCAATCTCATAAAGCAAGAGACATAGTAATACTAATTATTATAAAGATGGAACACATAAAAGAGGATTTTTCCCCCAATGAATTGAAGGTACCCTCAAAATAACATACTAATATAAAATTACTCAGGAGTTAAAGTTATGCAAAATTAGATTGGATCAGAAATTTATAATTTTTTTTCTATTTTCATTTATAATTTTGTGTTGAGGGTTTTGTTTCACGTGACGATAATGCCCAATTAGATAGGGCCATAAACCATAAAGCAAAGTGTGACATCTCCTCTTCCGTGGGAATAAAATTTTGTTCAAGAAACCTTGACACGTGGAACATTTTAGGACACAGAGAAAAGAATGTAAATACATCTTTCCTACCTTATCTTTAAAATTATATAAATATATATATACACACACACACACTAATAATTTTCCTTTCTATGGTCTATTTTTGGTGTACAAATTAAGCTGGACACGTGGCAAACAACTAGAATTTTGAATTATTGTGTTCCAATAAGCCACAAGACCACACAAAACTGTATTATTATTATCATTACAAAAGTTGACTAAATAATAAAATTTTATGGTTGATATAATTTGGGATTTTTGCTTTGCTATTTATTATTTCTCGATTTACATATGCATGAGGTTGTGTTCGATTTGAATGCCATTATAGTTTGGATCCACCACTATTTATTATTTCTTTATTTTTTTTTTTTTGCCTTTCTTTTTTCATTTTCATTTTAGGGTAAATGTGATTTTTTTCTCCTTTTACGTAGAACATCGTATTTTCAAAGCAATCATTATTATCAAGGTATGATAATTATTATATATATA
Organism: Nyctanthes arbor-tristis; assembly: GCA_963692815.1. Taxonomy (NCBI): domain Eukaryota; kingdom Viridiplantae; phylum Streptophyta; class Magnoliopsida; order Lamiales; family Oleaceae; genus Nyctanthes; species Nyctanthes arbor-tristis. Next base: position 21,644 of record CAVNYN010271555.1, on the reverse strand, counting down.
TAGGAGACACGTATTATAGTCTCTTTTAGCTAGAGTAATGTAATGTAATACTGTTTGACGTGCACTTTGCACCGGTATAATCTATGTATAAAAACTTACTGAGTTATAATCCAATCAGGTAGCCAAGTGAGAGCAATGAACGTCTATTTATCTAGAAGTGTTAATATATGTTTTATTCAGGCTCAAGCAACATGGCACGCAACATTAACTTCAACCCAACAAATTATCTTAAAGCCAAACTCACTTTAGCTAAAGGTAATGAACAATGGCGCTTGAGAAAATGAATATTTGAACCATAAAAAGAAAGAAGCCCGCAAATTTATTACTGTGGAAGGGCAAAAATTTCTTACTACACGCTTGATACAAGCCATTCTCCTTAGCAATCATAGGAAACAAGCTTAATATTTGGCACTCAGGATTCAGGAAAGGCATAATCCGAATGCATTATTCATTATTAAGTCCCAGAAACAATTGTGTGAAAAGCTCATCTTATGTTTATAGATAAATAATTTAAGAGCGAACATGACGTACACAAATACGTTGCTGTATCAGACTCCTGCAAGAAGGGCAATCTTTCATTCCCTGCTTCTTATGGAGCTCATTGCACGTTGTACAAACGACTTGATGTGCACAAGGGAGAAAAACGACAGACATCTCCTCTGATAAGCACATCACACACTCTCTTTCACGTTTCAAGCCTCCTTTTCCAGTGAAGTTCATGGGATCTGTCACCATTCTGGAGATGGAAGACACATGGGAATCCTTCAAGGATAGAGTGCTTCGGAAGTCTGTCACCTTACTAGCATTGCTCTCATCTATACCTCTTCTAAGAGCAGCTATTTTTGATGAGTCTGATTTCAGTTTTAGCTCGGATATTTCTCTTTCAAGCCTCTGAATATCAGCTTTATATTTCAGCAAATTGTTTTCAGAATTCAATTTGATCATATCCTCCTTGGATTTAGCAAAAGTTTTAATTTGTTCTCTTTCTTTCCGAATTAAGCTGACTGTTGTAAGTAATTCTTCCTTTCCCTTCTCTTCCTGCTTCCATCTAGCCTGTTATTGAAAATCAGTCCCCATAATTGGAATGCTAGGAACATTGTTTTTGGGAAAATGGGAAAGATGATCTCTCCAAATAGCTTAATGGAAAATTGACAGAAGATGAAGTCTAGTAAAGCAGAACATTGAGATACACTAACGACTGGAATTATGGTAGTGTATCTCAAAATTGCCATCCGAAATATCAATCAACAAAAATGACACCCTGTTTTCATTGGCTTTCTATGTCCATGCATATTGAAATTCGTGAAGATCCTCGTGATCTAAAGGTGTCAACTCTACAGGGGCACAATGATTATTTTATATGTCTTACCACCCATCAAAAACACTTTATTTTGCAAAAGTAGATTTGAGCCTGAATTTGAATATCCAACACTAGCCTCAACATAAATTGCTCAAGTGTTGCTATTTTTAAAGCGAAAATCTTGTAGATAATAAGGAACATCTTTATATTTAAGGATTGGCCTTCTAAAATAAAGAAAATTTTGCTTTTACAGATCTGTTGGAGATGCACCAAGCCAGCAGATTTAAAGCAATGTAGCATATTATATCAGAGAGTAACTTATATCCTTATTACCTTATAACTTTAACATTAAAAAATGCAAAAGAAAATTTTCCAACTTCAATTTATTTTAGAAGTATAAACAACCTTTTTAAGCTTGGTGAAGCATGGTAATGGATTATGACGATTAAGACATACAGGAATCAAAATTTAATAGATTAATTAGATAAGGGAAAATCCAAACATACCTCAACTTGATGCTTTACATCTTTAGCTTGCTCTAGTTGCAGTTGCAGCTGCAATAACTTGCATTTTTCGGCTGTAAGCTCCTCCTGAAATGTGAGCTTCTGCTTCTCCCATGAATGGAACTTCATTAGAGTCTTCTTCTCCCTTTCTGATACCTCCTGGCAGCTTGCAGCCGACTTAGCAGCATGTAACTCTGCAGATTCCATTTCCTGCCTTAATGCAGCATTCTCAACCTCAAGCCTGCGGACGGTAGCTTCCGATCTCGCTTTACTTGTCCACTAGCCTTGCCCAATGCGCCTGCCATTTCAGAAAGCTTTTTTGTCGTGTTTTCCTCCAATGTTTGCTTCTCTTTCTTGAGCCGCTCGACTTCTTCTTTTTCTTGTCTGAGAGTCTTTAGCTCAGCTTTGTCTTTACTGAGTCTACGAGCAGCCTGCATGATCTTCTGATTTGCCCACTCGGTCCATTCTTGAAGTTGATTTTGCAATTCTCGCATTCTCAAAATCAGCTCTGTAATCATTTCGTCCTTTGAGTCGGGTAGTATCCACTGTCTGGGAGATTTATCATTTGATAAACCAGCAAACCTACAACTGGAGGACTCAGTGTTGTAGCTAATGGGCATTGGATTGAGAAAGCCTTTAGCTGGCAATGAGAGAGAAAGCTCAGTATCAGCCACAGGTAATGAAGGTGATGTGTTGACTTGCATAGCAGACGGGATACCCGATTTAGCTGTTTCCAGATCGAAAAGTTGGCGCCGAAGGAAACATGGAGCTTGCTGAATGACTAGAATTGTCTTGAGGCGCATCTAAATCAATTGCCTTACTAATCTTAGAGGAGGCATTTTGAACACTCAAACCAGTAGATTCAGCTACAGCCTTCATTTTCTTATCCAAAGCTAAATTTCCGAAACTGCTATGTTTCCCTGATCTAGATATCCCTTTAGATCCTGTGGTATGGTGGTGTTTCTCCAAGTGAATGGACTTCTGACGTAATGTGTATTCCCTCCTGGTTATTCCAGACACCTTTCTACTGCCTGAAATTTTCTCACCAGCAGCTGGACCATGGAAAATTCTGGCTACACTAAAGGGTTTGCTATTGGTATTGGATTTAGAGTTTTGACATTCTTCCTCTGAGACAAGTCCATTGATGACCAAGGGAGTGTTAGTTTTAAATTCTCGACCCAAAGGTTGCAAGTTATGTTCACTGATATTTGAGGCAACTTTAGATGGCTCGGCTGGGCAACCATGAGAATAAGACGCTGAATTTGGCTTATGAGGAATTAGAATATCATGCTCTAAAATTGTGGGCTCCATTTTCAACTGGGGTTGAGATGTGAACCAACGAATTCTCATTTGCAGCAGCACTCCCAAGGAAAGTTGCCAAAGGATCAGCATCCATGGCACAAGCATGTGACACATTCATATCACATATCAACAAGCACCACATTGCGTCCCCGATGCTGAGAAAAGGTCTAACCTCCCTTAGAAGACAAACAAACTCTGCCAATATATACTTCTTCATCTGCTGTAAATCCTCAAAGCAATGCTCTCTTGACGGATCAATTTCTTGGCCACTTTTAAGAAATGCTAAAGTGTTGTCCACTATATTTGACACTGTGTTTTTACACCCGTAGCAAACACCAGCCCTCATGATAGCTTTGGTAGAAACCTCTTCACTGTATCCATTGTCCATTATCTTCTTAATGGCACTCTTGAAAATTGTATCCAAGTAGCTCAAGACTAGTTCCTCAAGCTGGGTTTCTGTAAGATCACTCCAATCAGCATCATCTGTTGATGCCTCTATCTCCTCTCTACTCCAGCTAGAACCAAACTCGCACATACCTACAGCACACGACAATCCAAGATCGAGTTTCAGAGCATCTGCGGTATCTGCAGTATCTTGGCTCGCACATCTTCCGATCTCACCCGTTTGTATGTTCATGACTTAAAATTGTCTCAAACTTTTCAGCAGAATATTCGAAGCTGTTACATTCATTTTGAGATAGAGTTACAATCATATTTGGCTCAATTGAAGGCGGATCAGACCTGAATTTTCTCTTATTCCTATTTCCCTTCTCTTGGATGGATATTGCCGGCATTAGAGTAGAAGAACTATTACAAGACTTTGCCACCATCGAAGCCATCTCTAACCTGCAGAATATAATATCTTCAAGAGTTCGCCAAACTCTATCTTTTACAACGAAATTCATGAAAAAAATTTATCAATTTAATTGCAGATATTAACACAAGTTCAAAGTTCAAAACCCAATTTCCAGATTAATAGATCGGAAGAGCGTCGTGTAAAAGTAAATAGAATTGTTATTTTATTGATAAACCTGCTCAACCCGCAAGCATTTCGTAAAACTGAATCAGATAACACAAATGAGCAGTGAAGCAATAAATTAAGATACGCTAGCTAAATATCACACCAATTACTAGCTAACAACCTCAATGATAATTTACCTGAGGCACAAAATTAATCAACCAATTCAATCAAACAACTAAACCACCAACACTTTCCAATCCTCTGTAGACCATAATTAAAAATAACAAGGCTCACGCGATTATATCACAAAATTTTTGGATCCATATACATAATTAGAAGATCCCAACAGAATGGAATAACTGTGAAATGTTCATTAATTCTTGAAATTATTTCACAATCGATGCATACCAGGTTGAGCCAATAGGTCTTGAGCAATCAAACGCCAGATAAATCTAAGAGCAGCGGAAGGTAATTAGAGGATATCTATGGTTTTCCAAAATTTTGTTTCGTCTGATTTCATTTCCTAGAATATTTTCGAAGTGTGGAGCATCTTCTCTCTCTTGGACTTATTAATTCCTTTTAAAAAAAAAAAAAATAGATTTGGGTCAAATATTACATGTAACCAAGATGATATGTCTGTGTGAGCAAAATAAAATTTTGTACTATTACTATTAGTATACATTACTTTTGTGGGGTGAATTTGACCGTAGATTCTTGTTGTTAGAGATTAAAAGGGAAATGTGACTTAAATATTGAAAGAGTAAGGAAGAAGAAAAAAAAGAAGCTATGGGATACATAGCTACATTTTCTTTTCTAGGCTAACTACGGGAGCAACACCTCTCTACATTGGTGATTACTATTATTACTGTTACTATTACGGAGGAACTTGTTATGATCATCTTCCAAAAGTAGTACCAGACATTTAGTACTATAACCGCATTTAATGCCCGAAATTTCCTATGTCTTTCCCTCCGTTTTCCTTCTTTACTTCGCCTACCTTCAGACCCTTGTTAACCTAGCCATACATGTGCGGTCATGCATTTGCGCGCGTCAATTTAAAAATGTGCCAAACAAGCATGTGTTTTAGAAAATGGAACAAAAAATATTTTTTAGTCAAAAAAAGTATAGAGAATATCTAATAAAAAAGATATGTGGCCAGTGTGATTATATGGATTTAAAAGTAATATAACATGTTGAAAAGTAAAATCATCTATATATATATTTTTAATTAAACTTGTTGTATGTCTTTTTGTTCAAATAGTACAACTAAAATCAAATTAGATCGAAGAGGTTAAGGGCTAATGTTGTTCTCTCTCCTACACACGTATATAAAAGAAAAGCCACACTGCGTCTCCCAATGTTTAAAATTCGTTGATTTCATCTTTTATATTGATTTTTGTCAATCTTTACTATCCTTTGTAATTGAATATATTGTTCATGAGAACATTTTTCCCCTCAAAAACTTGCTAATTTTCATCATAAAAAGCAATATTCTAACGTAACTTACATGGGCATAGAGAGAAGGGAGACTACATCCTTTTTTTTTTTTTTTGGTTGGAAAGCGATTTAAGACTTGTTATTTCTAAGTATTTACAATTCACATACTAAATAAAGCGTAATTTTATATGAATAATACTATTTGTTTAGAGTCTAGTTTGTACTTTTTTTTATTAGCACCACGTATCTCAGTTTTGTCAGACTAATCCAGGGCCTTCAAAACCCCACTCCCAAAATACCAAAAGAGGTAAATCACGGAGATCGGCCTCAACTAGGCACAGGTTCCCAACATCTGCATGTACACAGTTTGTACTTTTTTTATTGAATAGTGACTAGATGGAAGTCTTCATGTAGTTATGATTATCCATCCATTTCCCATTTGCAGAATACATAAAAATGACTTTTATAAGCTTTATTAAAATAAAAATAAAAAGTAAATAATTTCATCTTTATCTACCTACTTAGTTACTCACCACTCCCAATCTAACTGGAAATGACAAATTCTGCTAGTAAAAGCGATACTTGTATTTTGCTTTTGACTCTCCCATTGTTGCTGCCTGCTAGATATGATGGAAAAATGAGGGGTTTCTCTCCTCCCACCCCATCTTAAAAGGATTTTGATGTTGGAATTTATCATTTTTGGTCAACTTAGGGATGGAGATGGGATGAGTAATTGGGTAGATAAGATATGGAAGAAAATATTTTCTTTTTTCTCTTTTACTATTTTTATTTATTTCTAGAAGCATTCATTTTTTAAATGAGTCAAGGGCATAATTATCATTTTCTTAAATTAGGAACTTTATTTGCAAAATTATAAACGGTTGGGACCGACATCATTGAAAAAAAAATAGAGACCAAACCGATACAAAGTGCAAAGATTGCGAACCATATGTGAATTTTTCCTCAAGACATTTTATTTAGCCTGAAAATTGAAAATGTGAAAACTTTCATTTATTTATGATGATGAAGATTTTTAAGCGCCTTTTTCAAATCCACTCGTCGTGCATAGTGGCAAAGCCAGACATTCAACCACAGGTATGCACAAACTATATTTTACCGATGTCATTTTAACTTATATAGAGGTTTATATTTTTTAACAACATGAAAAGATAAATGTTAATTATCCAAAAGGAATATATCTAAATTATCATATTCTAAATTTCAAAAAAAAAAAGTATAAATTTCATCATATTCTAAATTATGAAAAGATAATTTATATCATCATATTCTAAATTTCAAAAAATATATAAAAATAATAATTAATTTGTGAGTTGACAAAAGAAAAATGAAAATATTCAAATAGTGCCCTTAGAATTATTCTTGATTTAAATAAAATAAATATTAGAGTGAATAAGTGAATGTGTAAACACTGCTAGGTAAAAATAGGAAAACGAGGAAAAATCGACTTGGAAATTTAATGGGGAGCAACAGGTAGAAGTTAATCACTGAGGACTATATTGAATTAAATTAGACTATAGATTGACACTCATATTCAATAACTTCCGATCAAAATATAATGTCAATTTTGTTAAAGAATAAATAAATTTTGAAATAAATTTTGAAATGAGAGAAAATGACTAACACATATTAAAAAAAAAATGGCTACAAATTAGGGTATGCACGTGCATACAAATGCACCCCTGTGCCTCAACCTATGGTTGTGCATCTATAATTTTAATAATTTTTTTTTATTTGTTTCAACTTCTTAGTATACTTTATGTTTATTAAAAAATGCATGTATAGTACAAATTGTGTTGCAGTGATTAGACGTTTAGGTTTCCACGTATGAGGTTCAAGTAAGAATAAAACTTATCATCCCCTAACAACACATCCCAGAAGTGCGTCTTCTCAGAAGTTGTTGTTTTGTTATTGTTATGTACAATAGTATTTTTTTCAAAGGAATTGCGATAGTGGGACAAGTTAGTAGTTTTATCCCTTTAAAAAAAAAAAAGTCAATAGTTTTATGGTAGTTTCAAGAAGTGCCGTTAAAATACCTCTTGTTTTCGTCTCATGTGAGTGCATAGATACACACTAGGTGAATTTGGATAGGATGGCCATTATGTGAAGATTATACTGCTCCCCAGCTTTCTTGAAAAACATGATGCTCATTGGATGATATATATTTGAATATCTACGTGGTATACATTGATATACCGACATGGGATAAGAAGTATTGCCCCAAAAGTGCTAGAAAATTTTCGTAGTACTAATATGCCCTTTTTGTAGTGAAATCTTATCATAAAATTGAGATGGAAGAAAATGATTTGTGAACAAAAGAAAAGATTTGACAAGACTGATTTTTTTGAGATAAAGACGGATAAATAATCATTTATTTCATTTTGTACATGTAAAGAATAAAAATTTTATTACGATAGTAATTATTATTGTTGTTGTTATGTGTGTGAGAGGATGGAAAGTAGAAGGAAACAAAAGTTGAATTTAAAAAAATAGTTGTTCGAACAAGTACAGTGATGGTTAGATGTTTACGTTTCAGGTAGGAATTCTTAAGTTGAAATTACATGTACTCTTTCCTCCCCCTACCTTCCCCTTCTTCAAGAAAAAAGGGAAAGAACATATTTCTTTCACCCATTACCGGCATTCTATGACCCTAACTAGTTGATGATGTTAGCCTCTTTTCTTTTTTTTTTTTTTTTTTGCTTTCTCATTCTATTTTATATTAGAATTCTCATCCGTACATTGTACGAGATCTAAAAGTAATAATAACAATAGTAATTTTAGAGAGACATTTATCTGACATGAAAAAGTGACATGTTTAACTGTCAACTACGTATTTGATGACCGTGAGCCTTCAAATTAACCACTTACATATAAACAACTAATTCACGTTTGCCAACTAACAAATATCAGTTATTTATATCAGATAAACATGTCTACTTAAAATTACTCTAATAATAAATGTCAACAATTTTTTTTACAAAAATTTAATAAATTATTAATATAGTCAGTTGAGTCATATGTTACATTATGATATATAAGTTTTTATAACTATTTTATCATATTTAAATTTATTTAAATTATAACACTTTTTGTACCAGTTAATTTTTTTATACAGTGCGTATAGAGGGCAGGAGGGGAACTAATATCAGTTATTCATGTTAAATAAATATTTCTTTCTATAATTACTATAATAATAAATGTCAATAAATTTTTATACAAAAATTTAATATAAATTATCAATACAGCCAGTTAAGTCATATTAATATTATAAAACATAGGTTTTTATAACCATTCTATTATATTTGAATTTATTTATTAGTAACACTTTTTGGACCAGTTAATTCTTTTTTTTTTATATAGTGGGTAGAGGGGAGGGGAGGGGCGGGTGTGTTTCAATACAGGACCTTCTGTCTAGAATGTAAGAAGCATAACTGCCATAGCACTTGTTTGAATTGCAACACCGGTTCATTGTATATATAAATAAAAATTAATTGAGGTGATTCAATAAAAATAAAATGTTAAATAAAAATTGTTGAACAACTATTACAGTGCAACCATATCAATATTCGGTCTATCTCTAAAATAAATAATCCAACTCTAAATACGGTAAGACTTAAATTATCAAAAAGTTCTATTTTAATTATAGAATCGACAAATTAGAGTACTATAATTTTTAAAAAAATCAATTGATTATTGCACTACAATAACCATATAAAAATTTCTTAAAAATTATTAAAAAATTGAAATTTACAATTAATGTTACAGATTTTTAGAAATTTATTAGTTTAGAGACGTGCTATGCTTGGGTTTTCGAATCATAAAAACTACTATGTGCTTTTTTTTGAAATATAACTCTCAATTAATTTTGTGTTCGATTTGATAAGCGTTAGATTCCTAATTCAAAATATTTGGCTAAAGAAACCACTGTGAATTGAGGATCGGATATGTGTTAATAAAGGAAAAATTGAATATTATTTAAAAAATTAGTATAACAATCTAAAAAAAAAGATAAAAATAAAAATACAAAAAAAAATTAAATGATATCACCAAAAATCTTATAGAGTTAGAAACCTTATAGAGTCAGAAACTTTAGAAAACCAAAAAAAGTGTGGGAAAAACCACTCTTCTCTTATTATATATATATATATATATTTGAATTTAGTCAAACAAATTACATTTAGATATCTTATGCGACCTGTTATACTACACAGATCTTCATAATCCAACTCCACTCACTCCCCTTCATTTCAACTCAAAAAAAGAGAGAGAAATTTTAGTTTGCTACTTAAAAGTAGCAAGAAGATATCTCTTTACTAAAAGTTGTCCAAAATAAATAAATAAAGATGAAATTTCGATCAACTTTCATTTTTGGCAGTATACAGTTAAAGAAATCTCCAATTACATGATAAAGTGATATATTTTTTGATTTATGGTTAAACTTTAATAGATAACATTTTTGAAAGGGAGTGAAATATTAGTATATAGAAAACATTGGATAATAGAAGAGCGATGGTATGACAAATTTGTGTAGTAGATGCGGGTCAAACTTGATAGATAGTTGGGACTGTTTAATAAATTTGAAATAGGATGAAGAAAAGTGGAGTAATGCTACATTAACCGCGATATTTTGACGGCGACTTAAACATACCAATTTCTCGCGATATTTAGCCGAGATTTTATTGTAGATTAGAATAATTAAATTATTATTATATTATATTAGAATATTAGAATTTGGATGCAACTAGAAAATTCCCAAAACCGCTTGTTGCTAGCTTTCCAAGATTCCTACACGACGCTCTTCCGATCACATCTTTAAGGCCAGCCAGTCATGTTGCCGGAAGTTCTCTGACCTCTGGCGGCGGTGATGCTACTTGGTACGCGACAATCGTTTATCTTCGTCGAAGTGATTTTTCGCAAAGTTATGGATACAAGTAACTTTTGTCAACTTGTGTATATGTATTTCAATTTTGCAAATAATGCAATAGAGACAGAGAATTGCGAAATAGTGAATGCCGAGTTGTGTGGAGAAGATAGTGTTACTGTTCCGGAAGTGGGCATGAAATTTAATAGTGTCAGAGGCATGTTATGAATTTTACAAGGCATATGCATATTTGGTAGGGTTCCTGGTTAGAAAGAGGAATTCAAGGAAGGATGATAATGGGATTTTAAGAAATATGACATTTGTGTGCGATCGAGAAGGTAATAGAGTTAGTACTTCAAGCAATTCATTAAAGCCTCAACTAACAACGCAGATAGGGTGCAAGGCAAGAATGGCTGCTACTTCAGATGTTGAAGGTGTCTGGCGAATAACTAAAGTTATTCTTGAGCATAATCATCTGACCAATCCTTCGAAATCTTGAATGTATTGGTGTAATCGGCAGCTTTGTGAGCACACAAAGTGTAGGCTAAAAATGAATGATCGGGCTGGCTGGGATTCAGTTACATAAAAGCTTTGAATCAATTATTATTGAGGAGGGAGGTTATGAGAACATGACTTTTATTGAAAAAGACTACATGAACTACATTGATAAAATCAGAAAGTTGAGGTTGGGTGAGGGCGATGCAGCTTTATTCATGCCTACTTCTCCAAAATGACGAAGCAATGTCCTGGGTTTTACTTTCATATTGATACTGACGACGAGTATCATTTGAGAAATCTTTTTTGGGTAGATCATAGATGTAGGCTAGCCTATAAGGAGTTCCATGATGTTATCACTTTTGACACAACATATTTGACAAACGAATACGACATGCCTTTTGGACCATTCGTTAGAGTTGATCACCATGGGCAATCAATATTGTTTGGTTGTGGCCTACTATGTGGTGAGGATATAGAAGATTTTGTGTGGTCGTTCAAGACATGGCTTGATTGCATGGATGATCAACCTCCTATGGGTATTATTACTGACCAGGACAACGCGATGCAAAACTGCTATTGAGACCATTTACCCTACAACAAAGCATAGATGGTGTTTGTGGCATATAATGAAACAGTTACCAGAGAAGTTTGGGTATTACAATGAGAAGGAATCTATTTTCAAAGCAATGCGTAATGCATTTTATGATTCATATAGTCCAGCTGAGTTTGAACAGGCCTGGTGTGAAATGCTCGAGAAGTACGATCTTCAAGGAAATAAGTGGCTGGGCGATCTTTTTAGGGACAAAGCCCGTTGGGTTCCAGCATTTGTAGACAGATATTGTTGGGCGGGGATGCAGACTACACAACATAATGAGAGCATGAATGCCTTCTTTAATGGATATGTCAACTTAAAAACCTCTTTAAAGTTGTTTGTTGAACAGTATGATAGAGCTCTATGGAGCAAAGCTGAGAAGGAGTACCAAGCCGATTGCCGATCCTTCTGACATTTGGTTCAGTGTGTAATTATATATAAGATGGAAAAGCAATTTCAGTCTGCCTACACAATGGCCCTATTCAAGGAATTTCAGTTAGAGCTAATTGGTAAGATGAAATGTGAGGTTATATCTCGTGAGAATGATCTCTCTGAAACTACTTACCAGGTACGGAAGGCGAGATGTGTAGATGGAGAGACAACTTTGAAAAAAAATTTCGATGTTTTGTTTCAGGGCAAAGGTTGTCATATAGTGTGTAGTTGTCACATGTTTGAAAAAAGGGGCATATTGTGTAGACATGCTATATCTGTTTTGCTTCGTAATGAAGTTGAATCTATCCCTGAGAAGTATATATATTGAGAAGATGGAGGTGAGATGTCAGATGTGTCTACTCACGCGTCAATGTCCACTACAAAGGATGGATCTCTACACCTGAACAGCTTAGGTACGATGAATTGTACCGGGATTTCTCTAGGTTAGCAGACATGGTGGCAGAGGATGAGACAGATTTTAGTGAAGATCGGAAGAGCAGGATTGCAGTCAAATTAAATGATGTTACCATGGCAAGGACCCAATCTATGGTTGGAGTTACTCCTGTTTTAGCGGACGACATTCACGATGTGCCCTCTTCCGATCTCGATGTAGGAGTAGAGATAGCCACTAGCACTCCTCATATTAAAGACCCAAAGCATGTTAGAAGGAAGGGTGCCCTTAGAAAACTAAGGAAAAAGGGACCATTGGAGACTAAATCAAAGAAAGCGAGGGCACAATTGACTTTTGGTTCATCCTGATTGTTACGGAAATATCATTGGCCATTATTAATATATCCCCTAGAAAACTAAGGTATTAGTTATGCTTTAGACTCATTTGGTTGCAATCTGGTTATTATGATTTTATTTCCCAATGTATTCACCTCGCTGCGAAAGCTAAGACTTTTAATACTTATAAATTTGGGTTCTTTTTCATTGTTATAGGTTTTATTCAAGGTGCCTTTACTTTGTCCTGAAGTAACAAGCTGGACTTTTGTCATGAAGAAACTAGACTTTTGTTATGAAGTAAGAAGTTGGACTTTTTGCCATGAAGTAAGAAGTTGGCCTTTTGTAATGTAGGAAGCTGGTCTTGTCATGAAGAACATGGATTTTTGGCAAGTTTTTTTGTCATAGGCATTTATATGAACCAAATGATGAAGGGGATATACTTGTATTTATACCTTTTTTTGTACTTAGAAATTACAATGGAATACATAGCAATCTTTTGCATATAATTTTGAATGGCAGCTTATTTTGTAGAATATGGGTATAGAGTGGAAACTTTTATGTGTTGGTGGTTGACTAAGTTAATAATTAAACCTCGTCATGCTCTAGTTTATTAAATTGCAAGTGATGAACGTGCTTCGGAATTTATTTATGTTGTGATATGATTATGGTTGGTGTTTGGATATGTGGTTTTTGACAGATTAGATACACCCAACGTACGGGGGATATTCTGTCAAAATTCTTGTAAAATTTTACTTAACAAAAAAACTCAACAAAAAATAAAGAAATAAGATAAACAATAATCTCATAATCATAACCACCAAGCTCTCAATATAAAAAGATATTAACAAAGTTTGCCTATTGAATTTGATTTAACATATAAATGTTCCACGATTCACAAAAAAACAACATAAATGTTCCAAATAAGCAGATAAAATTTAAGGATAAAGAATTAAGTGTTCTATTAGGAGGAGTGAGGCGATAGGAATTGGATCTACCACACATCTCGGTATCTAAATGTTCATCTCCTGCTGTTCCAGTCTCCTTTGGAGCATGGAATGGCCGTGAACTTTTGGCTGTTGTCCTAATGTTTATCTTTGAAATTGCCCAAGAGACTCATTGAAAGGCGTTTTCGGGGCCGGTTGTGCAGGCACAGATCAGCGATTCTGGCCAGCCTTTTTACTCCCTCCAAATTGCATGTGCCCACAATCTGCTATCAAGTATATCGTCCACGCCGTCTGGACTCAAAGTTGTCTAAATGAGTTTAACTGGGGAAAAAAATCAAAAAAAGAAGGCTCATGAGAGTAAGGCATAGAAAATAAGATGCTATTCGATTAAATCTTATATGAAATGAGTCTTACAAGATTGAGGTATTCCATTAAATTTTAGCTTGGGTGGATGCCCGTGATGAGTTCAAACAGGATAATACCGAAGCTGAAGATGACACTTTTTGCTGTGAACTTGTTTGTGGCTACATACACAGGATCTATATACCTATATAAACATTTTAGGCCTAAATCATGGCTGTCAAGAACCTTTTCCTTACTCATGACAGCCCAAAATCAGCAACATTAAAACATAGAAAGTACCTGAAATGATAAGTGACATAGCTAACAAATGTAAAACTTAATCACTTAGAAAAAGAAATTAAACATGCACTAGTTAAGAGGAGACATCTATTCTTCAAACTTGATGCTTCTCAGCTCTCTTAAGGGAACTAAGTTAGAAATCTCATATCTAATAATGTCAGATCTTTATCCAGTGCTAAGTACCAATCATGAAGTAAAGGCCTTTAAGCAATAAGCTACTTGAAGATTTACCTTGACTCCCACACAGCTATCAAGCAATATGTTTGCCGATTTCAAATCTGGATGCATCATGGGAGGAACAAACTATTCAAGAGTATTAGTAATGATATTTCATTAGAAGAGAAAGTAATTATGTTAACGAATAATATATCATTCAGCCTACCCCATCCTGAAGATACTCGATCCCATGTGAGATGTCTACTGCTAATTGTAGTCGTTCTTCTCAGCTCAAAATTTGCTTGCTTTTATCTAAATAAATTTACAGAAAAATAAGTTATAACATTCAGAAACTTTAGTAAGAAAAATCACAGAAAGAACACTTGAGAAGAAAAGATATCTTCTGATGAACTTGGGGGATTCAATAATGATGTCTGCTCTTTCAATAAACTTATTTCTAAATGTCAAAATGCAGAATAAGCAAATTAGTGACACTGAAATGCAGAATACTCCACAAGAAATGACAATAAATGGCACCTAAAAAACAAATAAGAGGATTAAATGACTTTGTAAATATGCAAAGTAGAACATTTTTCTGTAGAACCAAAGAAGATCAAACTAGACTCTGGCTTTTTCAATTATTTTAGTGGGAATTTCAAAGAAATTCATGATTTCAAAACACACTTCAACCTTAAGACGGATTTGACGACAATCTGAAGAGAATTTCTGTGATGATTTTCAGGGGAACATATGAGCAAATACTTCACCTGATCACTTCAAAAATTACAAATGTTGGCTAGATTATGAGGGAAGTATGTAATAATAATTATATGGAATAAAAAATTCTACTATAATGATAAGTTAAGTGATATTCCAGCCTAATCCATACAATATATATGCGTTTAACAATATACAAACACATATGCACAAATTAAGTTGGACTCCCATGATAATCTGATAAGTGATATAAATTCCCATTAAAATAATAGATAAACTGTTGGACCTGGGGGAGGGGAACCCCTTTCTTTTGTCGAAATTCCGACAGAGATAAAAAGGAGATTCACCCCTCTTTTTCTACTGGAATATGTAGCTCTTCAGGCAAGCACCAAAGTCGGGGGCTGAGGAGGGTTGACAAAGAGAGAGCGGGAAGAGGGAGTGAAGTGGGATACTTACCAGAAAAGGGGGAAGCGCCAATGGCGGAAAGGCAACTGAAATTCGTCACCAAACAGCTTAGACAGAGAGAGAGAGAAATTGGGGTGGAGTGGAATCGGGTTTGAATGTTGGGGGGTTTAATTTCACCTGATTCCAAGGGGTGTTTTTGTCATTAACTACTGCGAGTTAAAGCTGTGGTTTACGGCTTGCAGTTGAAGTAAAATTATCCGGAAACGTGACATTGCTAACATTTATTTTATAGGCAATTCTTTTTTCAGATGAGTAAAGAAGATGGTGCACAAAGGTAGCTTAAAATTTCAACCGTGACATTAATTTGGCACGTCCCGCGCCCGCAACGAGCCCCATAACCACCGTCTTCTTCATGTTGAATTGTTGATTGAGCACTTAAATTGGGAACAATTTAGGGCTGAGGGAGAAAAAGGAGCTCGGTATTATTACCTCAAGTTACCAATTGTTTTGCTTTGATTCTACAACAAGGTTATTCGTCTTCTTATTTTCTTCATCACCAAACAATTGCTACTTATATTTGACACAGATATGTACTTGACGATTTCAGAGAAGGAGCTAATCCGATTATAAGATTCTGTCCAGCTTCATTGCCATTCAGTTATGCTCTTGGATTTTCTGTCAATGCCCGTCATGAAATTTTGTTGGGGTTGGGGTTGTTTATGGTTTTATCTTTGCCCTTACAGCCGGCCGCTTAAGTGTTTTCAGTAAAATAACCGCGACCAAAGTCAGTGCAGGCATTGGCCCCACTGTGCCTCAGGTGGCTCCGCTATTATAATGGCGTACCAGGCATTCGGGAAGAAATCAGGTCCAGCTGCACAAGCAAAACCTCAAAATGCTCCAAGCAAATTTCCTTCTCCTCCTTCTGCCAGACCTACTTTTCCGAGGCCTCCCAGTCCCAGGTACATATGTGTTTGTGTGTAAATTTTGATTGCCAAATGTACGAAAAATTCTTCACAGCAAAGAAAGAGAGTCGGTGCCGTATCAAAGACTGGATATATCTGTTTTTGCATATGCAATTCTTAATTGTGGATTTTATTGAAACCGGTGGACAATTTTAAAAAAAAAAAAAAAAAAAGTGGGGTGCTGGTTCTGGAAGATTGCATCCATTACGTGTTTTTGTGTATATGTACGATCATTTACAATTTTACACCAATTTTGGAAGACGCTAAAATGTATTGAAGATGCCTTAGTACTATTTAAAGGTATTGGGACTTGAAAGTAAGGGATTCTGGTTTGTGTTTTATATGGACTTAAGCTTCCTAACCTCTGCAACTAGCATATGGGGTATGATTCTCCCTCAATCCATATGAAGGGTATCAGAGTAGGCTACCATGTACTGTCAGTTCCGATCGTGCGCCCGAGACCAGCCATGTCATGCCTAGTGTGCCAGTCTGATGTGTGGGTGCTGGAACCGTGGAGTGTCGTGGCATGTCATGGGTTTTTGCTGTTGGTTGTTCTTTGGAGCTTTTCTAGAAGTGATTTTCTGAAAGTAGATTCTTTAGGAGAGTGTTTGGTGGTGATTTAGAGAGAGATCATAAAATATTGTGAAAAATAATTTTTGTTGGAGAATATGTGGCTGGTATTTGACTTTTTGACCAGTGTTTAGTTTTAAAAGAAGCTATGAAGAACAACCTTTGGTCTCTCAAGTTTTAATAATGTTTTCTCTATGACTCTCCCATGATCTGTATAAAAAACCTTTGGGTCAAAAAATAGAACCTTGATTGGATTTGGATATGCATGTTTTTGTTTACGTACTTGATTGTGAAATATATTAATACTTTTGGTTAGTGAAAAGTGTGCGACACTATCTTGGCAAGATTTTACATACATTTTTGTGTAGCTAATACTTGGTTGCGAAATGTATTGAAACCTTGTACAGTAAAAGAAAAACAACAGGATGTTGTATTTCTGGTATATATGCTTTCCTGTATTTAATTCTTGTTTGTGAAATGCATTGAAAACTTTGGTGGTAATAATAAGAAAAGAAAAAAGCAGGATGTTGTATTTCTAAGATTTATCATTTTGTGTGTGTATGTGTGATGTTAAATTTTTGTCATGTTCATGTGTATTATTCCCATTTGGTTGTAGAAATCTGGTTGAGTACAATGACCTTGATGCATTGGAGGGACAACCTTCAGCTTTTAAAGGAAGCTACCCAACTATCAGTTCTTCTCGACCTTATGCAGGGACTCATAGGTAATAATAGACTATGAAATTTTTTGTTATTATTTGAAATTTCATATCAAGTTTATTAATATGAATGATGTTTGAAGTATTATTAGAAATGGCTTGATACCTTATAGTTTTAGAAATATTCCAATTAAAGATAGACTAATACCTACCTAGTACTTCTTGTCTGAATTTTTATATTGTTTGTAACATAAATCCATTTGATGAAAAGCAGTAATGCCAATATATTCAAGAAACTTGGGATTTGTAGACCACTTCTATCCAATTGAATGATTGCCCAATAGCATAGTTGTTAAACCCTTGTTTGATCCTCTTTATCAAAACACATTATAATCTCATCTACCACTGATTTGACTACTGATTTGACAATTACTCATTTATAACCACAAATTTCAAATTTCTATTAAATCTATACCACTCATTTCACCTTTTTATAATTTCTCTTTATAAATCAACTACCATAAATTGAATCAAATAGGCACTAAAATTGCAATTTAGATCGTACAATTCTATGATTTTATGGTTCAAAACCCAGATTGTGTACAGAGTCACAAATCTTATAGGTGGTAAATGAAATTGTGTGAAACTATATACAATTATAAATGGGGTCACATAGGGTCCCCTACGTTGTGTTTGGCTTGTAGCTAATTGGCTCTCGATGGAATTATAGTACATTTGAGATGGTTAACCAAATGTCTTTGGAGTTATTTGGTTATTAACTTATTATTCATGATTATTCATGATTTTGTTGTTTGATTATTTTTCCACTTTATATTAACCTATATGTCCACTTAAATTGGATAACTCATTTACTCGAAATGAAGACAAAGATTTGGCGTTGCCCTATAATACTTGAAGTTAAGAGACTAACTCTAAAAAATATGATATTGATGAGGAGATTGGTGTAGATGACTCCAATACTAAAATATTGACTGCGTGAACAATTGAAGCTTTACGTGCTTTATTATTCTGGAATTATCCTTATTATTAATTTTAATATATTGTCAGGTGTGATCAATTGTTTGTTTGTCCTTTACTATGAAGTTGAACATTAATTATTGCTTAGTGTTAGATTGTTATTCTTATATTTGTTATTAACAATATTTGGTCTTTTATCTAAATTTTACATTTAAGTACTTACATTTCGTGGAATCTTACCATTCTTGATCTGATTCAAAGTTGCAATTTGGACAACATTGTCCACAAGATGCTTGCTATTTCTAACTGGTACCAACCTTTATTCTGCATAGTTGAATGCTTTTCTATGTAAATATTAACCTGTGTATTTTTTACTGTTTGTATTATTCACATTGCTCTAGGATTTATGAATTTAAGTGGTTGTTTGATTCTCATTATTGTGCAAATTTTGGGGAAATTATAATGAGGAGAGAGGTACAATGTGTATTGGAAATGTAAAAAGGTTTGAAATATGTTGTTGTAATTAAATAGTTGTCAAATCAGTGGTAGGTAAAATTATAAATTGAGAAAATATTGGGAATCAAACAAGTCGTAAGTCACTAAATGGTCTTCTCTTATAGATTTTGATCAGTGATCTTTTCGCTCTAATTGTATAAGCTCTATTTGGGCAGTCCTCCAGATTTACCTTCGAATGGTGGGAGCTACTTGGCTCAGCAGCGAGCACGATCCCCTCCTTTGGTTTTTCAGAATAGTGTACATGCAGGAGATAAACATCCTCTTGGTGAATCTCAGCAGTAAGTTTAGTCTGGCTGTACTGACCTTATCTTCCTTTGCTGCACACTGAGTTTCTTGACACACAATAATACTTAGTACAGCTTTAAACGTTACTTTGCTGAGGTTACTTTTTACTTATAGATAATGATGGTATCTGTCTGCTTCTGTTTGCCATTACCACCATTTTCTGATTCCTCAAACCATCTCTTTAGTTTCTGGATTTTAGGAGCTGACTCTCTCTGTATACTTTATATGCTAGTTATTGTTTTGGCATAGTACTATGTTTAAGATTTTCCGTCTAACCTTGTACACATTCCCATTCTCTGTTATTTTTGTAATATTCGCTGAACTCCTGAACTCAAAATGTCATTTTGCTGCTCCAGACTTTCAACTATTCTCCATTTAATTCGAATTTGTCTGGTTGTGGCACAGATATCACCTTGCAATTTTCACTGGTCTATGTAATGGCATCATATTTTTCTAAAATGGCCCCTTTGGCTGTATTACATGGATGCTAGTGCACTGTAATCATACAAAACATTGGTGTGCATTTAAGTATAAGATTTGTCAAACATCCGAAAAGGCTATAAATTCATGCACCCTTATCTATGGCCACTTGAACTTCAATGGTCATAAAATTTCCAAGGAACATTTTGGAGCATGGTTTGGGCATTGGACCAGAAAAGCTATAGGGTCGAGGGTCAAAGGGTTCAACCGAGGTGGGTCAGGGGCTTGAAAATGGATAACAAAAAATTATAAATTATGGGTTGATCAATTTGGATGACAATTTAGAAAAATACTATTTTCAAGTTTGTCTATAATAGGTATCTCTCCCTGTTCACCACACTTTTATTTCTTTCTTAACTGCTCTATTTAGTCTTTACGGGGATTCTTCTCAAGAAAATTTCACTTTCCAATAAACATATACATATCCCATGCAAGGATATTCTTTTCTCTAGTCCATCATTCAAACAACTCTCTCCATCTGCAAGTCTCTCTATTCCTCTCTCTCTAAAGCTTGTAGAAATAATACATAGAATTATAGTTTACTTAAATTTAATATTATGTCCTAATTCGATTTATATTAGGATTTGTTATTTCTTTTTAAATTAGGATTTTGTAATTTCTTTATATTAGTTTTGTTTCTCCCCTTTTAGGAATCTTGTCCTACTTATCTTGGGATTCGGTATACTTTGGACCCTCTAAATATGGGGCTTATTCATTGTATTCCTTACCCTTCTTATTATGAATACAAATTAATTTTCAAGACGAGTCTTGATTTCTTAACAACTTGCGAGTTCTTATTTTCCAGCTTGCAAGCTCGTGTTCGTCAGGCATCACTTAATTGTTCAAGAATTCAACCCATTTTATGTCTGCTTTGCCTTGTTCACTGTTGGAGACATCCTTTTCTTTCTGATTTATATCCGGGTTTCTCCTTTCTTTCTTTTCTAATTTGATCCAGTTTTCTGATTTTCATCGTTTGTGGGGTTGTTTTGTGACAATGCTAAGATATAATGACAACTTAAACAACAAAACAGTATAAAGAAGTTTAATTTTTTTTTTCAACAGAGAAAACATAACTGGTTCACGGTTAAACTTGCTGGTCGCCTGATCTTTACACAGTTCCCCGGCATGTGTTTTTTTTACCATACAACTGGACTGGTTCTGCTTTCTTCAATGGTTATTCTAATTGAACTGTTCGTGGTTGTAATCATATGTTTTTTATGTGAATACTGTAATTGTATCTGACCAGCAATCTCCAGATGTGTATTTTAATTGCTTTTTATGCCCTTCTGATGCTTATACATTTGCTTAATGCTCTACTTTCTTATACTTTCTTATGTAGCCATCCTTTCTATTCTTCCATGAGAGGTTATCAAACAACGTCATCCATCAGTTTCTTCAATCAACTGGATCAACAAGATGTCTCATCAGTCTCGGCATCAGGAAATACTATGGAATTTGGAAGGAAATTTCTACCCCAGTATGCAGATGTTCAGCTCCCAAAGAGAACAAGGTCTCCTTCTCTTCTGTCTACAGATGGTGTTCCATTTGAAAGTCCTGTTTCTGCTCTCAATGACGAAAAAAGGTACAAATGAACTTCTGACCTTTTCATGTATTTACAATTCAGTTCTGCTGTCAAGAATATTTTGCTAAAGTCATGCAGTTGAGCCTACATGATTGTTTTTTGGCAGTTGGAGATATAAG
>CAVNYN010271553.1:0-10349 GCA_963692815.1 Nyctanthes arbor-tristis | reverse complement strand
CAACAATATCAACATTATATATTTGTCAAGCTATTATTAGGGATTTTGATAAAAAAGAAAGAGAGAGAAATTTTTTAATTAGATAAATTAATGCTTGACATTGTCATGGAGAATGTCATCTACCATGACAATATCAAGCATTTAAAGTGCCAAATAAGTATTTTTTCGTCAATTGGCAATTTATTTCACGACTATGATTTTGCATTAGAGATGCTCTAAGGATTTAAAAATGGTTTTTTTTTATAAATAGATTTAAAATTTAAATTTTGTATAGGTGGCGTAATGTAATTGTACAGTGTAGAGTTAATAATTAAAATAATGTGAAAAATTTACATCACATCAAAGAAGTGGCTTAATGATGTGTTGCCGTGTGTTTAAAATTTGAAATTTAAATTAGTTGACAAATTAAGATAAATTTTAAATGCCAACCAAACAAAGCTAATATATCTAAAAATAGAAAGATTATTGGTGAAAATTTATTTTTTGTGAAGAATATGTGATTTAGATTAGTTTGATAAAATTATGATTTATGTAAATCCTTCGAAAACAAACTCTTAGTCTTTACAAATATAGCACTGATATTTTATTTGTATTATTTATTAGAATAATGTTATTTATCTAGACTAAAGACTGGTCTAGTTGTCATATTCTTATTAGTTATGAAATAAATGAGCACCCCCCATATATTTATGTATATTAACCCATCCTTTAATATAGTGATATCAACTAAACTGAAGAAGACCAGATAAGTAGCGTCACACTATTTATTACTTTGCTTCATACTAGAATTAGTTTTAGATATAACTTTTGTACACACACTTCCGAATTTACATACACCCCTCAAAAATTGTAATTTCAAAAAAGATAAAGCAAATAACATTTAAGTAAATACAAAAGAGTGTACAAATATCATTTCTCATTAGTTTTACGTGGCTATTACATTGATCAATATAATTTTTGTGATTAGTAGATTCCAATTTTTTGTTTATATTCCAAGTTTCGTCCCTACGTCGTTTTTTCTTGTATTATTTTATCGTGTTATTTCATCTGTCGATTACTACTATCAATTCACAGGTGTATAATCGACGTAGGAATTCAGAAGTGTAATCGATGGGTCATTGAATGCGATTGGATCTAAACGAAGAAAGTCTGCATATCGAGTTATTATAATAAATTTGACGGCGTCAAAATGTTGACGGAGAAAGCGCATCTCCATTTTTCTTTAAGCTCACGCATTTTGTGCTTCTCTTACTCATCATGATGCAATTTTGTATTTATTTACAAAAAAAAAAAAAAAGAAATAGCTGATGAATTTCAGTCTGAGGGAATCAATGATCGGCGGCGGCCAGAAGATTTCAATCCAGCAACGCCGGAGACTTAGCCTCAATGGAGTTTCTAGCTCCAAGGACTCCTCCTCCGACAACTTGGAACTCTTTTCCGACGAGTCTGATGGTACGTACGTGATTTTCCTTTTACTGTTTTTGGTTTGATTTATGAATCTAGCAGAACGGAATAAATACACTGTAGTGGATACGGCGAACGATGATGGTAGTGAGTTGAAGACAAATGAGTTCGAAAACGACGGTTATTTTCCTGGCAATTTCGGTTAGGAATAGTGCGTTAAGTGTGATAGAACGGTGTCGTTGAAGCCATTTTCTTTGCAGCTATTCAAATTAGCATATGCATTCGAGCTTTATTATCTATTATATTTCTTTATTAGCAAATTAACCTCGGTTCTTCCTTTGGTGTTGAAATAATTGTTTGTCTGTTCATTTGTTTCCTGTGTTGGGTGCTCTGCGAATTTAGTGTCGGTGAAATTGGGGAGACTCTCAATTGAATCAGCAAAACCGGGGAAGAGTGCACCGGATGATCCATTGTCATCAACTGATGGCGGAAAGCATGACTATGATTGGTAATTCCTGAAAATCGTCTCTTGATTGTACAATGTTTTCCGGACTGAAAAGAATCGTTTCTAAACAAGTAGGATTACTAATCATTAGCATAAAAATCAGTGTACAGTATGTAATATGGAAGCAAATCAAATTTCGGATTAAAACTTGTTGACATTTTACTTAAATTTACTGGCTATTATTTAGGCGCAGCTAATTGCGTTTGTTTTACATTGAGAAATTGGTGATCATCTTCACTCTCAAAAATTTATAAAACTTAATTTTAAAGTTCTTTCACTGGAGAAGCATGTCCAGCGGTAAAGATATGGTAGGATTGATCATAAGTATGAAGAAATTGTTGGATTACAAGTAATTCACTGAACATAATAGCATAACCTTACTTAGTTTCACTATGAAATACATATTTTTTGTTTTTGTAGTTTCCAAAGATAAGCAAAAAACATGATTCAGTTTGCTGCTAAGTACTTCTGTTATGATAACTTTAAATGAGTTATTGTCATTGTCCAGACTCAGTAGTTTCATTTGCCATATTGTGTACCTGCACAGATGGACTTGTATTAGATCTAAAGACAACCTGTAATTGTTCAGGGAATCTGTTTTCTAATGTTAATCCAAATATAAGGGTGTATTTTAGACAGGGTCAGCTTAAAAATCCACATTCTACAACCCCCCCTTTTTTTCCAGAGTGGGAAGTGATGTTGTTTTCTTTACAGAATTAGAAGAATTAAATGGGTAGTTGGTTCAGATCCTTTTGTATACTATAGATCACAAGACAAAAAATCTATTAAATATTGATATGGTGGAAACATCTTGATTATCTAGGTTAGCTAACTTTTTGAGATTGAAGATTACTGAATGTGGAATACACATACAATCTGCTTAATGCATCTAGCACGAACTTTGGCAGTTAAAACTAACTAATCCTGGTGATTGTAATCCAACAATCTTCAGCTGCATCGAACAAAGCTATAGTGAAAGTTATCATGTGAAGCAATAATGTACCTTCTTTCTTTGTCTCTGCCTAGACTTACAACCTTTATTTTTAATAATAATAGGCTTCTGACTCCTCCTGGAACTCCTCTGGTTCCTTCATCACATGGAAATGAAAAAAAGCCAACTCATTTGGCTTCAAGAAGTAAACCGTTAATCAGATCAATCTCTACATCCAAGGCCTTAAGGGTATGCCAAACCTGCTCCCTTTAGTTGACTATACACGTTCACAGAAAAATTCTCTC
The DNA here is from genome assembly GCA_963692815.1 of Nyctanthes arbor-tristis. Lineage (NCBI taxonomy): Eukaryota > Viridiplantae > Streptophyta > Magnoliopsida > Lamiales > Oleaceae > Nyctanthes > Nyctanthes arbor-tristis. The sequence goes on along the minus strand of CAVNYN010271553.1, from coordinate 7,204 downwards.
TTTTTCCCCCTTTATGCAATTATATCAGTTCCATCTTTTCTTGTCCTATGTTTTGCCTTTAATTAATGAGCATGATTCTTCACAATCAACGAATATATGTTTGCAAATCACAAATATGTACGTTCCATACAATTATTGTTGTATGATTTTGAGGTCTATGGTTTTCAAAATTTCAGCCTTCAGCATCTCAATCAGAGAGCACCCCTTCTACGAGACCAACACGAAGCAGTTCAGCGGCTCGTCCCTCTGTATCTAGTTCCCAATACAGTGTCAACTCAAATAAATTGAACTCCATGCTTAATACGAGCTCTGCATCAGTGTCATCTTATATTATATCGTCCACTCCTGGTCGCTCTTCATCAATTACAAGACCTTCAACCCCTTCTGCCCGTCCAAAGATCTCAAGATCTTCAACTCCTTCTAAAGTCCATCCTGCCCCTGGCACGGTTTCTATTGAGAAACCAAAGCCAGTGCAAACCTCAAGACCTTCTACTCCAACTTCCAGGCCACAAATATCTGCAAATGTGAACTCTACTGCTCGCCAGTCAACATCAAGGCCTTCAACACCTACTCGTCGAAACCCAGCACCGTCCTCATCTCCTGCAACAGGATCTTCAGCCACAGGAGGACGTGGCCTCACAAGGCAGAATCTTGCTTCAGTTTCCCGTCCAAGCTCCCCTGGTCCACGAGTTCGGCCACAACCACAGCCAATTGTCCCCCCAGATTTTCCACTTGAAACACCGCCAAACCTGCGGACAACTTTACCAGAAAGGCCACCATCTGCAGGTAGGTTGAGGCCTGGGGCAGCTCTTAAGTTGAAAGGGAACATAGACACCTCAAGTTCTGCCACTTTGCCAAGGAGACAATTGTCCCCAATGGTTGCCCGTGGAAGAATCTCAGAGTCCACTGGAAGGGCTCAAATGCTTGCAAATGGGCAGCTTGGTGATGCAAATGATTCTCGCAGAGAGTTGTCAGCACGAAAACCTGTAAAGAAATCAACAGGAAGCACGGGATCTGGCGGGACTATTTCAAGAAAATCCCTGGACGTGGCTATTAGGAATATGGTAAATCTACTATCACGTCAGTTTTTCTCAGTTTCCTTTCTTGATCCAGTGACATGTGGTCCGTCTCATTTCCAAAATTAAAAACCTAAAATCCTAAAACTCTACTTTAGCACATAATATTTATAGATAACCTCTGTTGTAAGAGCAGATATGACACAGCACTATGACTTGTTGTATAACAAGTAGGAAGATAGTGAAGTTATTTGGTCTCTTGATTCCCTGATTGCGAGGAAAAATAGATTCTAGGGAATGTTTAATATCTGGAAATCAGGATTGTCCTGTATTTATTGGACCCACAAAGGAAATTTCTTGTCAATAAAGCATTGCCAAAGATCCAGCGGATTCACTGAAAACTGGTTCATATGGGCAGAAGGCCCATCTTTTATAATAATCCTAGTTATGTCAAAGTATTGGGAGAAAGAAAACAGGTGAAAACTATCACGTAGGATATATGCTCACAATCTTCTCTTTTATGGCAGGATATAAAAAGTAGTGCCAATGGTTTTCGTCCTCTCGCAGGCTTAAATCGGTACCCTCAAAGCATTCGACTCATTAACCAGAAAAGCCATTCAGGTCGCTCTTTAAATGCAGCTACGTCTGTTAATGGAAGCATGCCTATCAGCAAGAATGGCCTCATTGCAGAAAATGGGAATCATGACTGGTCTTCCGAGAGTGGGAACGAAGACAGATCGTCGGCTAAACTGTCCAATGTTGAAATTTATGAAAGCTCCCGGTATGACATGATTCTCCTCAAAGAGGACTTGAAGAATACCAATTGGCTTCACAGTATTGAAGACCAAGCTGACCAAGAATTCATTTTTGATAGTGGACTAGAACCGCTGCCGGAACCCTTTGGCCCTATATAACCCATGGGAAGTGCTGTCACTTTTAATGTTTAAGTTTCATTTCTTATAACATTTTTTCCTCTTCGCCTTTTCTGAAATGAGGGATATAAATTTTTTTCCTCGATTTTGAGCATATGGTGATCGGGAAATGAAAATCTTGCTTCTTATTTTCCTCCTCTGCAAGTATGACTAAACCTTTTCTGTTATATACCATGTCTATCTCAATTTATTATTATTACTATTACTCGTTTTTACTAGTCTTCTTTCCCCTTATTTTTAATTTTTAATTAATATTTTTCAGCACTAATGACGCAGACAAAAATGTGAAGAACAATTATTCAATTTACTAATTCTTTGAATTTGAGAGAATTACCGAATTGTAAATGATATATAATGAATTCTCAAACAGAAATCTTGTTTGTTTAATCAAAATTAAACAATACTAATGATGAAAATAAGAGTTTAGATAGTATTCTATCAAGAAATATAATGACTAGAATAAAATAAAGTAAAATGACTTAAATGAATAAAGAAAAAAGGCATGCTCACGCTCTATGCAATGTCTGTTACTGGTAGAGTCTTCAACGAATGGCTCGATCATAGGCGTTCAAATATGCTATCTCCTACTCTTGGACACCATCATCCTCCTGAGGGTCGAGACGATTCGTCCTCGAATTTGGAGCATCAAGGTCGGTTCTATCTTGACACGTTAGAAATATGAGATATTGTTTAAAATGTCGAAAAGGAAGTCACAACAAGTCAATGCTTCAAATCTTTTGGACAAATTGGTTATCTTGATTTGCCACGGTGTGGTAGAGGGAAACAAACCTTGCAATGGAACTATTTCCTTCTTGAGATGCTCAATGATTTAGTAAGATCCCGCGTTCAGTTCCAAAAGTTTGATGTCCAACCACAATTTTCCACTATTAATGTCATATAGTTTATCTTTCTTTCGAAAGTAGAGCCGCTCTCCACGTCGGGAGGTTCCAAAGTTGGAAGTATATTACGCTCAACCAAAGATTTTTTAGCAATCTTCAAATGCTTGTGGAAGGTTAAGACTATAATTGGTCTTTCAAATAGTGAGTTTATGGCAGCTTCTTCAATGATTTCATTTTAGTCTTGTGCAAACGTTGATTCAAAAACTCCACAACTAGAAACCTTCTGATTCATTGACTCCAAAATATCTCGTTTAATAAAAGACTGGTCAATAGAAAAATGAGTTTGAGAACTTATCACCGGATAAGTTTCGAAGTCACAGTCTTCATCACTATTTGATGGAGTGTTGTAATCTCCAATCGGACCATCTATTTGCTCCTCCTCTACGAAAATCTTTGTTGCGTAATTTATAAAAAACGGAAGGCCCATCATAATCTTCATCAAAAAATTCATCAAAAACGGGGGGAGTGGGGACCATCATAATCCTCTTCGGTTTCAACATTCTTCGAGTGTGTGGAATCAATAGACACGAAAATCTAATCATCAAAAGATCCTACGACCAGAGTCGCACATCCCCCGTCGATGCGACTACCGCACCCATGGCCAGCACCGCCATTTGCGGCCACTGCCCGAGCACCAATGGTTACTCTGCTTGCTGTGCCACGACCTCCTTGCTGCTAGTCGATCACGATCTCCCATATCCCGGCGCTTTAACGTACCAACTTGGTGTTTTGAATTTCTATCACGTCTATATGATGTGTCAACAAGTCAGCAGCATTTTCATGGGGTTTATATTAGGAAAAGTATCATTAGCCGGTTGTCTTCTTTGTGCCATCTGTTTCCATGAGGACCTAACTAGGGCTCTGATACCAACTGATGTAGACAGAAACGTGAAGAATGATTATTCAATTTACTAATTCGTTAATTAAAGATAATTACTGAATTGTAAATATACAATGAATTCTCAAAGAGAATTCTTGTTTATTTAATCAAAATCCAACAACCACAATGATGAAAACAAGAGTTTAAAGAGTATTCTACTAGGTTGGGCACCAAGTAAGAAGTAGAAGGACTAGAATAAAATAAAGTAAAAAGACCTTCCGATCTAAATAAATAAAGAAATAAGACACAAGCGTCAATAAGGCGTGCCCACGCTCTATGCAACATGCGTTGCTGGCAGAGTCTTCAACGCATGGCTTGATCATAGGCATCCAAATATGCTAACGCCTGCTCTTGGACTCTATCAACTAATTTGGACATCTAGACTGGAGAACGTTGAGGAATGGGTGGAGATGTATAAATACATATAAGCATTAATTTACTTGACAACCAATAAGTAAATGACAACTATACTGAAAATCGATCTCCAGTATAGATAAATAGTATTATTCTATATAATAATTATTATATAATTTCAGGTGATTGCACCAACTCCCAACCTTTCACCTCAGTGTGCAATTTAACTCATAACATTTGAAATTTTGCAAGTTTAACCTTAAATCCCACCTCCTTTTTTTTGGTTGCACGATTTAATCGTTTAAACTTAAAATGACTATAATACTTTTAAATTCTGATTGAACTAAAACATTAGTAAATAAGAAATAGATCCAAAATTAAAAAAACATATTTTAGTTATATTAGAAAAAAATCAATCAATGAGAATTTAAGAATGACAGTAGGGTGAATTCACCTGCTTCGTGACCCGCTTAAAACAGTTTGAGCTGGACTAAATCAAAAGACAAATGGAGCTATGTGGATCAACTTTTCGTTCCGTCTATCAATCCATAATCCATTCATTATTTTTTTATTTTTAAAAATTTTTCTCATTTATTTTACATTTTTATTACTTTAAATTAAACAATCCAAATGTTCCCCTTTTTTTGAACTGATCCAAATGTTCCCTTAAAATAAATAAATAAATAAATAAATAAATAAATAATAATAATCCAAATGTGCGAGGCCAGCAAAGAGGCCTATAATTTGCAGAAAATTGTTTCTGGTTTACATAAAGACAATACCTCAAGTAGGCATAGGCAGAGCCCAGCTTCCCAAAACCTGAGCTGCCTCTATCTGCCTGTATAAAACAATGGCTTTATGTCGCATATCTATGGTGTCAATATTTTCTAACTCTACAATACAAGCTATGTTGTTTAATGATAAGTTTGAATGTTAACTAACTGAGCTTCCAGCGTTATTATTGACTAAGTCAGCACCACTGACGTATCTAGCAACAAAGGATATAAATCGGAAAGGAGCACCAACCAAAGGAGCATCTGAGAGTGGGATGTCACTCTTGTCATCATTCTCTGCCGATTCTAAAGCAGAAGTAGCCGTAACTTCATTCTCATCCAATGGAATTTGCACAATTTCATCACACTCTAAGTCTGAAGGGCTAGTGAGTGGATTAACGTCTTGTGGATTCACGTCCTTGCCCTTCCTCGTATCTTTGATGATGACATCTTCCAAGGACTCCATGCTCTCACTCGCACGTGCAGGTAAAGCAGCTTCATCCGCTGGATCTGGCAGAGGACCTGATATATTGGGAACATTAGCTGATAGAGGAATCGCATCCATCGGATCAGAACCAACAGAGGAATAGACTTCCATTTCTGCACCCCTTCGCTCAAGCTCGTAGTACAATTCATTCACCTGAAACAATATAAAATAGTAATTCTTGCACAAAATTGGGTAAGAAACGAAACTCCATTGCCAAAAATGGGACTTTTTCTCTCCTTAGAATTGCTTCATTATTCATTATTTTATCAACTAAACATTGCTGGGCATTTTTTAATAGGGATATGAATGTAACTCTTCCAAACTGAAGATTGGGGAATGGTAGTAACCACAGGAGGAACTACTAGAAAAATTGCAAATAGGTGCTAATCATAATATGTCATACAAATTTTAAAAACTTGGCCAATCATTTGTTGAATTTTTAAGGCCACTTGATCTAAGAGCTTAAACTCATAGATCGGGCCAATTTTATATTACTATTTATTATATTCAACAGGTCCCCTCACATGTAGGCTGGATTTTTTTTCCATCAAAGCCTAACATGTGCAAATTTCATTTAATTGGGTGGCGTGGAGATTTGACCCCAGGCAGAACTTCTGCCTGCTCTGATACCATGTTGAATTGTTAATGCTACTTGATCTAAAAGCTTAAGCTGATAGATCGGGCCAATTTTATATTATTTGTTATATTCAACATCATTTCACAGTAGGTAACCTCACCTTTTCAACAAGCTCCGCATTTTCTCTCATCAACTTCTCAACCAGTGGATATGCAGCTTCTATTTGAGGGTCTGCGTCCCCATTTTCAGAGATGGTCTACATAAAAAGGAATTATTGTTATTATGTTGACCAATTGATAATAGACATGTGAAACTAGTAATTTCGATCCCCTTTTAAGCAAAAGAACATCTTTCTTTCTTCTTGGACAGAACAGGCTGCCAATGCCATAGTTCCAAGTTAAAAACAAGACACAGGTAAACCAAAAACTAACAATTTTGTTCTCCACAGAAGTGTGAGAAAAAGCAGCACTGCTATCAAGTTTGAAGATCTGTGACTGCAGGCTTGATATGTTTTGTGTCAAAAGATTATTTTCCTGTAATAGGCTCCTCCTCGACTCTTCCAACTCCACCACCTGCCAGGAGCCGACTTTAGTTTCCATAGCAGTGTAAAAAGATAAGCTTGTATAAAATAGGGAACAGAGAGATATAATGTGCAAACTTGCTGTGCCATTCTTCTCATCTGTAAAAGGGAAAAAAAATGCCAAGAGGCAGAGCCTAAGAAATAAAAATTGGGAATGAGGTGGTATCACGTGAAAATACCAAGGCAAAAACAAAGTTCTGGTGAAAAAACATGATATGAGGATTGAATAAATACCCGACCTTTATTACTTTGCTACCCTAAACCTTAAACCACCTTTTACATGCAGAAATCTATAAGCGTTCATGACCATTTGAAGGGTAATTGATTCTCACTGTGAAATGAGTAATGGAGATTTAATGGATGTTTGAAATGTGTGGTCGTAATTGAGTTGCTAAATCAGTAATAGGTGAAATTATAATGAGAATCAAACTCACTCACTCACTCACTCTTGTTAGGCCTCCGCTCAGTTGGGCTGGGGTGAAGGGTTTGGCAATACCTCAACCTTTAAGTACGTGAAGTTGAAAATGACACCAGCCAAAAAATTGAAGTGTCACCAATAAATTTCTTGACATTTTTCCAACAAGAACGCTAGAAACAGTTTCAAACACAAAATACCAATATGTGACTCAGTAACAACCTTACTTGTGCAAGTTATTTTTGAAAGTAAAGAAAAATCATGGCAAGAGCATAATTTTTTCATCATCAG
>CAVNYN010271552.1:0-11014 GCA_963692815.1 Nyctanthes arbor-tristis | reverse complement strand
ACCCCCCCCCCCCCAAAAAAAAAAAAAAAAAAAAACAGAAGCCTCTTGTAGAGTCAAATCTTTATATAAGTATTCCCTTGGAAAGGAGGTATACAATAACTTCTCTCTTACTCCCTCGGTGCACCTGAGTAGGAGTTTTGTCAAGATTTCTTTCGAACCAAGAAAATTGCTAGTAAAGGCGCACACCTATTTATTAGTTCTTCACTTACAAAACGAAACCCCCCCCCCCAAAAAAAAAAATATATATATATATATATATAATAATAATAATAGTTATTCCCCCGGGGGGAGTGGGGCAGGGTGGAAATAAAATTTAAAAAAAAAAAAAAAGAAAGAAAGAAACTTTAAAGAAAGCAAATTTTCTCATTTAAACTAAATGACTAAGTAGTATGATTAACAACTCAAACAAACATACCTTTGAGAGATTGGAGACCATACTAGCAAGAACATCCAAGCCAGATGATATTGCTAGTTGCAATCCTTCAATATCCATCTTCTCAATCAGCCGACTAAGACGAAGTGTCTATTGGAGGCAGAAAGCGAAGAAAGTAAATGGAGAAAAGGGAGCCGAGGTCAGTATAGGGACCATGACTTGCAGATCATACAACAATAAAATTTCATAGAAGGAAAAGGGGAAACATGGTCAACCTCCAGCCTCTCTGTAGTTGTGCAAACAATTCGGAAAAGTGCATTGTGGATGGAAGCATCACTGAGCAGAATACCATGAACAGCATCACCCAGTTTCCAACGGAAAAAAACCGACAATATATATTTCATAAGATCGAGAACCTGGGGGGGAGGGGAGGGGAGAGTAAGCAACAACAATAGATTAACTGCAATAAAATCATTGGAACAATTGTCAACATAAAAAACATATCAAATTACTAGTAAAATTCTACCAACACGAGCAATGTAAAATTGGCAGGCTTTTTTTAAGCCGTTCCCTTTCTATTTCGGAAAAGAAATAGGTCACACCAATCAAATTAATGTATTTGCTGGACCCATATGTGTCCACAGATCTTTGCCACTCATTCTGTTTCTATTTCAAAATAGAATTAGAATGTTAAAGGGGGCATAGCTTCTCTAAAACAAATAATCAAGAAAGAGTTGAACAAAAAATATACATTACTGGAAGAATTACATACTTTAAAGCAATTAGAAAAGCTGTATTAGATATTTACAGATTTCTAGGGATTTAGAAAGAATTTTACTTTGATTTTCCTATATTACTGTTGATCTGATTTAGATTAGTTCTTACTGGCTTGTATAAATATACTCCTTGTATCATTTCAATATAGAAAAACACCTCTCACATTGCATCAGAGCCTACCGCTCTTTGAGAAATAAAAACTGACGTGTATTGCATTGGGAAGAAGCTACTTTAACTGCTGCCTATTCCCCCCACCCAAAAAAATAAAATAAAGCGCCGAAATAATTTTGGGGAGAGGCTACTTTAACCGCTGCCTATCTTATAAACCGATTACCATCTCGAATTTTAGGATTCAAAATTCTGTGGAAGTCTTGACTAAATTCTTCCAGGACCATCCACTTCATACAAATTGAGCGCTAAACGTTTTGGGTGTGCATCATTCATACATATTCACTAACAGAACAGAAGCAAAATAGATCCTAAAGCTTTGTGAGTGTGTTTTTCTCAGTTCTTCATCTACCCAGAAAGGTTATAAATGTTATCATGCTCTATCCAAAAAATTCTGTTTCAATTGATGTTACATTTTTGGAAAAAGAGAACTATTTTTCAACTCCTCATTTTCATGGGGAGTACTCATCTAGTGAAGATAAGTAAGATCCTTTTTCACTCAGTATTAGGGGTCAGCATTTGGCCAATGGGTTTGGTCTGGGCTGGAAACCAGTTCAGTTTCATTCGTCGATTTGCGGTTTCTGGTCAAAACCGGCTAGTTCACATTAATCGCTCTCTCTCTCTCTCTCTATATATATATATATATATTTTTTTATTTACTTATTTTTTATTTATTTTTTTGGGAAGGGGGGCCGACTGAACTGAATCAGTTCAATCGATTTTTGCGGTTGGTTCAGTTGACCCTGTTTTTTTGCCAACTCCTACTCCGTATGACTCAATGTTTAGACCTTCCATCATTCTCCATTAGAATGAGGAAGCGTTTAAAACTCCATAACATGAAATTTTTTCTAAAAATGAAACACCAGTTGCCGAACATGAGTTGCAAGTTGCCGGAGCAAAAAAAAAAAATGTTTCCTGAAACTAAGGTCTGCCCCAGAACTTATTGCTAAAAAGCTCCATTACAAGTTTACGCAAGGAGGAAAGCTACATGGATATTTCAATACAAATCTAACAATCTGAAGAAATAGTAAAAAATGATTTACTCAAGGCTCTTAGAAACTGGCCTTGATTCACTCAAGGTTTTTAGAAAGAGTAGCAGAAAATGTACATGACACCCTACTTCTTGCTTTGTGTCGGTTGATAAATATTCAAAATCCCAAAGAACTTTACTCACTCATCTGCATAATACACCAATTCCTAGAACCTTGATTGAGGCACTAAACAATGAAGACTGGAGAAAAGCCATGAAAGTTGAAATGGAGGCCTTCTAGAAAAATAGAACATAGGAGATGGTAAAATTACCTAGGGGAAGAAAATCATTGGGACGTAAATGGGTGTTCATTACAGTCTCTTGATCCTTTATACCTGCCCGACTTGGGCATTTAGCTACGAGAATAACTCATCCCCTTTGAGGAGGAAATTGAAACTTTTATTAAAACAAAAGACGGTACACGACCAAGCCTAGGACAATGGGTAGGAGAACAACCCATAGGCCCAAAGGAGCCTAACCTAAAGCCTCCCCGGGCCAGATAGACAGAAGTGCATAGGGCGACACAGACATCAACAAACAAAGAAACAACAAGCAACGACCCAATAACAATATGATAACTCAAAAGAAAAGACCAGAAACAACAAGAGGACTCAGGGACAAATTGCAGAGCTTGAAGCCATGACAATGGTGAAGCCATCTTGCAATTGTGGAATAAATTCAATATCTTCATCTTGAAAGGTTTCACGGCCATATTTCTTGACACGATCAATGGTCAAGGCAACAAGATAAGCTGGATTTCCTCCGTGAATTTTTTCCATCACAATCTGATGACCCAACTGCCTTTTAGGGGTAAATGGAAAAAATCTGGAGAAGATAGTGAAGTCATCAAGTGCATCCAGCAACACACAATCTGGGATACAGCCTCGAAAATTTCAGCAAGGATTAGTTTTTCTTTCATCTCCCAATATGAAGGTTGGGGATACAAAGCTTTGACATATGGGTAGGGATCGAGGATGATGTCCATGGCTGCTTTCATATATGCAATTTATATGGATAATGAGTCCCAGCTGAGCTAGTCCATTAAGGGGTTTCACAATTAAATACAAAGCTCATGGATCATTAGAACGATTGAAAAAGCAAGGTAAGTGGCTAGAGAATATACGCAAACTTATGGCATTGATTACCGAAAAACTTATGCTCCTTTTATAAAAATGAACATGGTAAGAGTATTATTATCTTTGGCTGCTAGCTTTGGATGGGATTTGCAGCAGTTTCATGTAAAAAATGGTTTCTTACATGGAGATTTAGATGAAGAGGTCTATATAGATGTTCCTCGTTTTGCTACAACCTCAAGTGAAGGAAAGGATTGTAAATTGAAGAAAGCATGTATGGTTTGAAGCAATATCCAAGGACATGGTTTGAGCGGCTGCCAAAGTAATGCTGGCAATGAAACATAAAAGAAGTAAAGGGGATCACACACTGTTCATCAAACATTCTACCACAGGTGAAGTCACATTTTTGTTGGTATAAGAGCAACTCCAATAGACTCTTTAATTTAAAAGAGTATATTCTACTTTTCAGAGGGAATTTTTAAATTTAAAGAGGAAAAATTCTTACATACTCCAACAAACTCTTTATTTTGGACTCCGTATATTACTTTCTTCAAGAAACGTGTATTTTATATTTCATTTTAAATTAATATTCACATTTCTATACGTCAATGACCAATAGAATTAAGTACAGCTTTACCAAACCAAGAAAGAAGTATTGAAACTTGCAACTATTAAACTTTAGAAAGTGGATTTAGCTTTCCAAATTTGGAGAGCCAAACCCTACTCTCTACTTTCAAGAGTTAATTTAAAGAGTTTGTTTGAGTCCATTTCTATGAATTCACTCTCTAAAATAAAGAGCATCTTGGCTTTAAAGAGGCTCAGAGATGCTTTAAGTAGATGATATAATAGTAACACGCACTGATTCTAAACAAATAGAAATTCTTTTTCACTGTTTAGCTAAGGAATTTGAAATAAAGGAACACGGAAAATTGAAGTATTTCCTGGGATTGATGTTGTACACTCAAAGAAAGGAATCTCTATGTCACAACAAAAAATATAAGTTAGACCTTAATGAAACTGGGAAACCTGGATGCAAACTAGTGGATACCCTTATAGAATCAAATCACGGCTAGGTGAAGCGTTGGAAGAGACACCGATGGATAAAGACATGTCCCAAAGATTGGCAGGTAAGCTAATTTATTTATCACACACTAGACCAGACATTGCATATGCAATAAATGTGGTAAGACAATTTACGCATAATCCCAAAAACACTCATCTTCAAGCAGTGTATCAGATCCCACAATATCTCAAGGGAACTTCTAGTAAAGGTTTGTTGTACAAAAGAGACTTGGAATTAAAATTGGAGGCCAACGCTTATGCTGATTATGCAGGGTCCATTGTGGATAGGAGATCAACATCAGGGTATTGCACATTCCTTGGAGGCAGTTTAGTGACTTGGTGAAGCAAAAAACTAGTTTTTGCTAGATCAAGTGGTAAGGCAGAATTTGGTGCAATGGCTCTTGGTATTTGCGAATTATTATGGCTTAAGACTATTCTTGATGACCTTAAAGTTGAATTGTTGCAGTCTATGAGACTTTCATAACAAGTCTGCAATCAACGTCGCACATAATCCAGTACAACATGATGGATCAAAGCATATAAAGGTTGATCGCCACTTAAAAGAGAAGTTAGAAAGCAGCTAGTTTGTACACCTTATGTGGGGACAACTAATCAATGTAGAAATCTTTTAAGTAAAGGACTGTCAAGCTCAACATTCCAAGAAATCATTTACAACTTGGGAATGGAAAATCTTTCTTCACCAGCTTGAGGGGGAGTATTGGAAGAATTCCATACTTTAAGCAATTAGAAAAGCAGTATTTTATGATTCTATATTCTATTGTAGATATTTGCAAATTTCTACAGATTTAGATAGGATACTATTTTGACTTAACTAAATTATTGATGATTTTAATTTCCCAGCTTAGTGCTTGCTGGATTGTATAAATACACTAATTATGTCATTTCAATATAGAAAAATAAATTTCTCACACACATCCCCTCCAATCTATATGCTCCTAAAGTTCTTCATCTGTTCAAAATAAATTACAAATATCCAAAGATAATGTGTGGTTCACATTAAACTTAAAACTGGTCAAGTCTAAGAGTAAAATAGCATTTTCCACCTACAAATACAAATAAAAGAAGATAGTCTTTAATCCTTTTAGTCTTTGCACAAGTTTCAATAAAGAATAGATTGTCTTGATTCTTTAGTCTTGACACAAGTTTCAATAAAGAATATAGTATTTCTTTAGTCTTTACGCTCTTGCTCCCAGTCTCCCACACAATCCGTTCGTTTTGGCCCTTCATTTTCCCCAAAATAAGCACTGCAACAAAACCCCTTTTCTGCCGCCAGAAAAACCCAACTGCTGCGAAAAAAGTTTTCGGCCAAACTTGAGGGAACGCACTCCCCCGGAAGTCGGTGGCGGTGGCAACCATCCATGGCTTCACAACACTTCTTCTTGGCCACAGATGTTTCCTAGACCAAAGGTAAGTTCTTGCTCTTAGTCGCCAGTTGCACCGGCCTTCTTGATCTGCCGTGTCCGACTGCAAATTGGAGGATCCAGTAAGGATCCCATACCGGGATGTGTCGTCTCGTGTCGACATGGGTATCTCTCCATTTTTGCCGTGTCCGATCTTCATAAGTATAAACAGCATAGTGGCTAGTACAGGTCCTTCATCCTTAATATACATTGCGGTGAGATGGGTAAGGAAAGTAAAGTAGATAAATGTGGAAGAGGACAACCATGCGAGACGGTTAAATAAAACACAGTAGGAACCCTTCAGCCTTAATGTACATGGTAGTGGGACATTTTGCCTGTGGTGCCCGCAGCAAAGGCTATGATGATCATTGCGGTTATATATTTTTATGATTATTGAGCTTTAGGAAGGGAGATGATGGTTTTGAAGAACATAGTGTCTTGAGCATCATTATGTTATTGCAAACTTCAGAGTGATACAATCAAACCTCGCATGCAAGTTGAGTCAAGGGGCTAGTCTGTAAAGTAGATGATTCATTAGCTCAGTAGACCGAGACAACAGCCCTGCGCTTCTCTATGAGCATCTCAATACTCAATGTGGAATCCACATGAATAAGAGAGAAAGGGCATACATGGACCTCAATCTGTTAGGACTGTTCTGAAAGATTTTACCTTACATTCTTGTAAGGATTAATAAAGATCTCTGATCTATTTAATGGGGTTGTTGTTGCCTTGCAAAATTCTTGTTTGAGCAGAACTCTTTTCCGTAACATTATTAAAGTTTTGACTGGTGGACTTTTACCACTACTTAATGACTTGAATGGCTTTTACAAGTGCGATCTGTTTATATCTGAGTTAAGCATCATCTTATGTTACCAACAAAGGGATTTGTAAAACCTAAATAGTAAATGAGGAGAAGAAAGATGAATACCTTTATAGTCACATTCCAGCGCGCATGCTTCACCTTATATTTCCAGATCTCATGGTTAACAAGAACAGATCGAAGAGAGAAAACAACAAGTGCAAGAACATCATCATTTTCAGCTCCAATTTCCACTAGGTTCATTGTGAAGTCCAGCACTGCAAAATCATAAACCACACGACATAATAACATTCAGAAGGTGGATTTTCTTAGGGAAAAAAAAGTTGGATTTTCCAGGTTATTGAAATTCAATTAGTGAAATGATGGGTTTTCCTTGTGGAGATAACTAACAAGATAAATCTCCATATGATACCACAAGGAACAAATATTTCTATCAAAAGACAGTACATGGAGCTTGTGCTGGTAAAGACAGGTGTTTCTACCGAAAGACTAGCGTCAGTACTTTACAAATTCTACCTCCAAAAATCCAAATAGCCCGTATGCAGTAACCTTACAAATCACATCCCCAATGTTTAAAAGGCTAATAGCTTACCAAGGTGATTTTTCTTTGACAGAGGTGAGCCATAAGGCATAAGCCTTACCGTGAACCAAACAAAATGTCACAGGAACAAATAAAATACAATAGAAGCACGTCAGATCATAAACAATTTCCAAAACTCATAATAGAACCATTTAATAAGTCCAAATAAAAAGTAAAACATAAAGGTAACAAAAAAGAAACTATTACTGATCAGAACCACGGCAGCAAAATAAGAGTGATGAACAATGATCCCATGCACACGCCAAAGGGACCGGTCACAAGAGCAAAGGCTAAAAGGATTAAAGAAGCACGACAAGCTCTTGTTCAGGTCACATAAACCAACTATCAAGGAAAATGCTAAAAGTATGCTTGAAAGACAAGGAATCAAGGAAACGCATGTGATCTGAGCAACTAGGATGGTAAGAGATGAAAAGGGTGCAAAGGAAAAAAAATCTGAATTTGCTCTTGTAAACCACCCAGTCCCATGAAGGGCAAAATCAGCACTAGGCAATCTAATGACATGGATGCGGCGATACTATTTTATACAGCATGGTCAGGCAAATCCAAGTTTCTTTTCCTTTTTCTTATTGGACATTTTTAACCCACCTTGTGAGGGTTCTGAACATCTATTTAGGCACATATAAATAGGTTTCTTATTTCATTATCATAACAAGATTTTACATACATTGTATTGAAAGAATTGAAAGATTTTACATACATTGGTTTCTCACGAATTTCTTGATTTTTATTTCAGCATTTCAACAGATTTACCCAATGTTTGACAAGGCGAAGCGGAGGCGCGCTAATTTACCCAATGTTTGACAAGGCGAAGCGGAGGCGCACCCGACAGCATAACACAAGGCTTACGACTATTTCAACGAGGCGCTCGCCTCGGGAGCGACGCCTCTAGGCGACAGAGGCTTAAGCCTTGAACCATATTTCAGTTGTAGAATTGCAACTTACAAAGTTTTGAGAAGTAATTTACCTTCATTCCTCACTTTTTTGTTCTCTTCATCTCGGTGATTGAAGAATTCACTTTGCAGAATACGTTTACCGTTCCTCTTCTTTTTTCAATGGTGCTGTCTTCTATTTGTACTGAAGTCTGACAACTTTGTGCATATTATAATAATATCATGTAATACATGATAATGATTCCTACCCACCTTTTGTTGACTAGTTGTTGGGACCTGGGATTTCTTTACTGATACATTAGTGCATTACAGTTGGCAGAAAATCTGAACATGTTAACACATAAATTCACCAACTCATACTACATTTATTACAAGAGTTATGAAATAAACAATACCCCATGTGAACTAGCATATTATTCTCTAAACCCGTTACACATAAATTCAACCATCATATTACCACATACTATTCTCTGAACACGTTACACGTAAATTCAATTATTTCAGTAAATATTATTTATTTCATTAGTAGGTAAAGGACATAGTTTGTTTTTGTAGCTTTATTTAAAAATTTCCCCTTTTTATCCATTTCTTATCGAGCCTTATGCCTCAAAGCACCTTGAAACTTACGCCTCGCCTCCAAAGGCAAAACCGCCTCGAGGCCTATTTCCGCCTATTCGAACTACGGATTTACCATTTAATATGCCTTGTGTTCTTGAATCATGAAGCGATGGGTGAGGATTTCTCCAATACTTCAATCTTCGCTTTCCGGTGGTTCGACCAGGTTTTTTGGCCAGTTTTTACCGTTTTGGGCTGTGACCGGACCAGAAAACTGGCCGGTTCCCCATTTTTCCAGTTGAACCAGCCAGTCCGGTCCGGTTTCAGAACCTTGGGTTTACCACTTGTCAGGTATATAGGGGTTGCAAAAACATAGAAATTCATATTATCTTGGCCTTTTCTCATAACCTATCTACTAGAAGATGGATCATGATTAATCACTCGTCTGTTATCTTAGAGCTTGTTTGATTCTTATTATTTGTCCACTTTTGGGAAAATTATAATGAGGAGAGAAGTAGAATGTGTATTGGAAATATAAAACGGTTTGAAATATGTGGTTGGAATTAAGCAGTTGCCAAATCAAATGTCAAATCAGTAGTAGATAAAATTATAATTGGAGGGAATAACAAGAATCAAGTGAGCTATAAATAGATGATGCATTTATAAATTTTCTAGATGGAAAATATATGATTTAAAACTATGTATAGATCCAATTTCAGACTCAACAAAAACATATGATACATGTATCTGAAGTAATCAATCTCCAAGTGCATCCCACCAATATTAGAAATGATTAAGTCCAGGCAGATGTAAAGGTAAAAGAATTGCTTTTGCCAAAATGACCAAGGACTATGCTGGTTGTAAGAGGTGAATCCACCTGGGATACAGCATTCAACCATCCATGAACGGCAGATATTTGTATGTCGAATACCAAGTTAGTTTAAGTTGAAATGCCACTATTGACGGTGATGCACTAACTAAAAGCAATTAACATGATCAAAGGGGAGAAAAAGAGTATGTATATGTGTATGTGTGTGTGTATAGACATACATACAGCTAATCAAGTCATTGTTAATGAAGATGAGATAAGGAGGGCAAAATATCCTGCAAGGATATCTCCATCAAAGGATAAAAGGGAACAATTCTTCCTCATTCTATTGGAAGTGATAAGCTAGGCTTAGGAGTTATGCTTAATGAAAATAAATGCCCCCACCTTACTGGATTCAGATTTGTAACAAAAGGAAAGGCTCGAAAGACCTACTTGACAAGTTTCCTTATGATGGAGTTCATAGGTGCCTTTAAGTTCAAAAGAGAAGCTTAAGAGCGAATAGGGGTGAAACGACTTTTTTTTAGCTGTCTTAGCAGTGACCTTATTAGCTGTGTGATTAGTCACTTAGCTGAAATAAATTAGGAAGGTGGTTGCAGAACATGACTTTAAAATAAGGCATAATTAGTGAACCAGCTCCATGGGGTTAACACTTGCCCTTTGAATCTAGAGATCAAATGATTTTTTAATAAGAGAGTTAAATACGTGCCTGAGAGAGTCAGCGAGCAATCATTTTGTTCACAATCAATCAAGAGCATCTTGGCAAGCCTTCCAGAAAGCAACCATGACCCACTGCAGTAATTCATGGGGAAATAATAACAATGTAGGTTCCCTTTGATTTTCATGTACATATATTGCAATAACTCACATACATGCAATTATTTTAAGCATATAAACCAAACTAACACAAATTTGGAATTTAGATATAACAGATTAACAGAATCTCAGTAGATTCACCTTGATAAAAAATTGGAGCTAGCCTCAAAGGGATTTGACTTCAAGGCAACATCAAATATATTAGCCTTCATCGTCATCGATGTTAATTGAGAAGGCAAGCTGCACAGAAGTTTGGGGAACAGGAAAACAAAATATTTAGCACATAAAATGAAAAGAAGATAGAATAATTCTACTTGTACAAACAAAGCATACAAAGAGTTATATAAACACGTGCACCGAAGAAATGACCATTAACTTAATAAGTGATGTAATGTGTTGAAGAACAAGATCTGCCAAGTGTGTGTTTCATAAAATTTATGTACACAGAAAAACTGAAGATATAGTGACTGGTGAACAAATCTAAGCAGACTGCAAATATAAGACCAAGCACAGGCAAATGAAGTTATGTAAATGGGAAACTTGATAGTCAACCAAAAGAACACAGAACAGGATCTGCCAAGTGTATTAATAAACTTTTGTAG